>ONZH01026733.1:0-79059 GCA_900303285.1 Rhinella marina
AAAATTATGTGGAGGCCAAGAGTGAGACTCTTAAAGATTTTGTGGAGGCCAAGAGGTGAGACCTCTTAAAAATTATGTGGAGGCCCAAGAGGTGAGACCTCTTAAAGATTTTTGTGGAGGCCCAAGAGGTGAGACCTCTTAAAGATTTTGTGGAGGCCAAGAGGTGAGACCTCTTAAAATTTTGTGGAGGCCCAAGAGGTGAGACCTCTTAAAGATTTTGTGGAGGCCCAAGAGGTGAGACCTCTTAAAGATTTTGTGGAGGCCCAAGAGGTGAGACCTCTTAAAATTTTTGTGGAAGAGGTGAGACCTCTTAAAAATTATGTGGAGGCCCAAGAGGTGAGACTCTTAAAGATTTTTGTGAGGCCCAAGAGGTGAGACCTCTT
This sequence comes from Rhinella marina, assembly GCA_900303285.1. Lineage (NCBI taxonomy): Eukaryota > Metazoa > Chordata > Amphibia > Anura > Bufonidae > Rhinella > Rhinella marina. The sequence continues at coordinate 384 of ONZH01026733.1, forward strand.
AAAATTTTGTGGAGGCCCAAGAGGTGAGACCTCTTAAAGATTTTGTGGAGGCCCAAGAGGTGAGACCTCTTAAAGATTTTGTGGAGGCCCAAGAGGTGAGACCTCTTAAAGATTTTGTGGAGGCCCAAGAGGTGAGACCTCTTAAAGATTTTGTGGAGGCCCAAGAGGTGAGACCTCTTAAAGATTTTGTGGAGGCCCAAGAGGTGAGACCTCTTAAAGATTTTGTGGAGGCCCAAGAGGTGAGACCTCTTAAAGATTTTGTGGAGGCCCAAGAGGTGAGACCTCTTAAAGATTTTGTGGAGGCCCAAGAGGTGAGACCTCTTAAAGATTTTGTGGAGCCCAAGAGGTGAGACCTCTTAAAATTATGTGGAGGCCCAAGAGGTGAGACCTCTTAAAGATTTGTGGAGGCCCAAGAGGTGAGACCTGTTAAAAATTATGTGGAGGCCCAAGAGGTGAGACCTCTTAAAGATTTTGTGGAGGCCCAAGAGGTGAGACCTCTTAAAGATTTTGTGGAGGCCCAAGAGGTGAGACCTCTTAAAAATTTTGTGGAGGCCCAAGAGGTGAGACCTCTTAAAGATTTTGTGGAGGCCCAAGAGGTGAGGACCTCTTAAAGATTTTGTGGAGGCCAAGAGGTGAGACCTGTTAAAATTATGTGGAGGCCCAAGAGGTGAGACCTCTTAAAGATTTTGTGGAGGCCCAAGAGGTGAGACCTCTTAAAAATTATGTGGAGGCCCAAGAGGTGAGACCTCTTAAAGATTTTGTGGAGGCCCAAGAGGTGAGACCTCTTAAAATTATGTGGAGGCCCAAGAGGTGAGACCTCTTAAAGATTTTGTGGAGGCCCAAGAGGTGAGACCTCTTAAAAATTTTGTGGAGGCCCAAGAGGTGAGACCTGTTAAAAATTTTGTGGAGGCCCAAGAGGTGAGACCTCTTAAAGATTTTGTGGAGGCCCAAGAGGTGAGACCTCTTAAAGATTTTGTGGAGGCCCAAGAGGTGAGACCTCTTAAAATTTTGTGGAGGCCCAAGAGGTGAGACCTGTTAAAAATTATGTGGAGGCCCAAGAGGTGAGACCTCTTAAAGATTTTGTGGAGGCCCAAGAGGTGAGACCTCTTAAAAATTATGTGGAGGCCCAAGAGGTGAGACCTCTTAAAAATTTTTGTGGAGGCCCAAGAGGTGAGACCTCTTAAAATTTTGTGGAGGCCCAAGAGGTGAGACCTCTTAAAATTATGTGGAGGCCCAAGAGGTGAGACCTCTTAAAAATTATGTGGAGGCCCAAGAGGTGAGACCTCTTAAAATTTTGTGGAGGCCCAAGAGGTGAGACCTCTTAAAATTTTGTGGAGGCCCAAGAGGTGAGACCTCTTAAAAATTTTGTGGAGGCCCAAGAGGTGAGACCTCTTAAAAATTTTTGTGGAGGCCAAGAGGTGAGACCTTTAAAAATTATGTGGAGGCCCAAGAGGTGAGACCTCTTAAAATTTTGTGGAGGCCCAAGAGGTGAGACCTGTTAAAAATTATGTGGAGGCCCAAGAGGTGAGACCTCTTAAAATTTTGTGGAGGCCCAAGAGGTGAGACCTGTTAAAAATTATGTGGAGGCCCAAGAGGTGAGACCTGTTAAAATTTTGTGGAGGCCCAAGAGGTGAGACCTCTTAAACATTTGTGGAGGCCCAAGAGGTGAGACCTCTTAAAATTATGTGGAGGCCCAAGAGGTGAGACCTCTTAAAGCATTTTGCGGAGGCCCAAGAGGTGAGACCTCTTAAACATTTTGTGGCAGGCCCAAGAGGTGAGACCTCTTAAAAATTATGTGGAGGCCCAAGAGGTGAGACTGTTAAAAATTATATGGAGGCCCAAGAGGTGAGACCTCTTAAACATTTTGTGCAGGCCCAAGAGGTGAGACCTCTTAAAAATTATGTGGAGGCCCAAGAGGTGAGACCTGTTAAAAATTATATGGAGGCCCAAGAGGTGAGACCTCTTAAACATTTTGTGGAGGCCCAAGAGGTGAGCCATAAATATATAAATTTTTCTTATTTACGGAGCAATTCTACGGCGGTTAAGGAGGAGGAGGAGGAGGTGGAGGAGGAAATGGCACTTCATACAGATGGCACTTCACTTTTGGCTGCTTTCCACGGTTGGAGAAGCAAAGTCCGGGTCAATCCACTTGCTGTTCATTTTGATTAGCGTCAGCCTGATCGCACTGTCGGTTGACAGGCGGCTGCGCTTATCGGTTATAATGCCCCCGGCTGCGCTGAACACCCTTTCTGATAGCACGCTGGCGGCCTGGCAGGCAAGCACCTCCAAGGCGTACAGGGACAGTTCCAGCCACGTGTCCAACTTGGAGACCCAGTAAGTGTAGGACGCCGAGGGATCGGGGAGGACAGGGGTACGGTCTGCCAGGTACTCCCGCAACATCCGCCGATACTTGTCCCTCCTGCTGATAGCGGGCACCGCAGTGATGGAAGTTGCACGAGGGGGTGCCATGAACGTGTCCCACACCTTGGAGAGTGTTCCCCTGGTGGCTGTGGGCCTGATAGATGTTGTGGGACTCTGGGAGACCCTCTCCTCTCTGCCGCCAGCGATGGTGGGTGGGAAAATCTCCATCATGTTCTGCACGAGTTCCCTCTGGTATTCCAGCCAATCGATTCGTCCTCTCCTCTACCGGAATAAAAGAGGAGACGTTATCTTTATACCGGGGGTCCAGGAGTGCGAAGACCCAGTACAGTTTGTTCTCCACTATCCGGACAACACGTGTGTCCCGGGGAAAAGCAGCCCAGCATGAAGTCAGCCATGTGTGCCAGACTCTGAATAGGCATGACCTCACTGCCCCCACCAGAAGGATCACTTGCCATTTCCTCCTCTTCCTCTTCCGCCTCCTCTCCGCCCCATCCGCGCTGAACCAATGGGACGCACACAGCCTGACTGCTACCCTCGCCGCCAGCATCCTCCTCCTCTTCCACAGCCACCTCCACGTCGTCCTCCTCCTCATCCTCCTCCTCCTGCAACTGCCACCGTGAAGCAGACAAAAGTGTGGTCTGACTGTGTAGCTCCGTTGCGTCTCCTCCTACCCCCGTCTCCTCTGCGTGCAATGCGTTCTCCCTTATTGCGATGAGGGATTCTTTAAGGACGCCTAGGAGCGGGATGGTTACGCTCACTATAGCGTCCTCCGCTGCTGACCTTCTTGGTGGACTCCTCAAAGATACGCAGTACATCGCATATGTCTGCCATCCATGGCCACTCGTGGTTGGCAAACTGAGGGAGCTGAGTTGGAGGCACGCGTGGATTCATAATCTGGTACTCCATCAATGCTCTCTGCTGCTCACACACCCTGGCCAACATGGAATAGGTGGAATTCCAGCGAGTGGGCAGGTCGCACAACAGCCGATGTTCAGGCAAATGGAGGCGTTGCTGGAGTTTTTTTAAGCTAGCAGCAGCTACAGTTGACTTCCGAAAGTGAGCGCACAAGCGCCGCACTTTCACCAGTAGCTCTGCCAGGTTGGGGTAAGTCTTTAGAAATTTTTGGACTACCAGATTAAAAACGTGGGCCAGGCATGGTACGTGATCGAGTTCGGCAAGCTCCAGAGCCGCCACCAGGTTACGGCCGTTATCGCACACGACCATGCCTGGTCCTAGCTGCAGCGGCGACAGCCACATCTCCGTCTGCTGCAATATGGCGTCCCTCACCTCTGGGGCGCTGTGCTTCCTGTCGCCCAAGCTGATGAGCTTAAGCACCGCCTTCTGACGTCTCCCCGCGCCAGTGCTGCAACGCTTCCAGCTAGCGGCTGAGGGCGATGTTAAGGCAGAGGAGGAGGAGGAGGAGGAGGGGGGTTTATCAGAACCCATGCTGGCAATCTTGGGCGGGGGTGGTAGGTAGGCCGTCTCTGCGACCCCGTCCCCGCTTCCACTACATTCACCCAGTGTGCCGTCAAAGAGATGTAGCGTCCCTGGCCGCAAGCGCTTGTCCACGAGTCGGTGGTCAAGTGGACCTTTGCGCTGACTGCGTACCTCAGGGCCCGCCTGATGTTACGCGACACGTGCTGGTGCAGGGCGGGGACGGCACTCCGGGAAAAGTAGTGGCGGCTGGGGACGGAATAGCGAGGTGCGGCAGCCGCCATCAGGTCGCGGAAGGCCTGCGTCTCCACAAGCCTAAACGGCAACATCTCCAGGGCCAGCAGTTTGGAGATGTGGCAGTTTAAGGCTTGGGCTTGGGGGTGACTCGAGGCGTACTTCCGCCTGCGGTCGAACGCCTGCGAGATGGACAGTTGATGGGACGAGGAGTGTGAAGGTGCAGGCGAAGAGGCGGGGGAAGGGGAGGCTGAAGGAGAAGGCCCCAAAGTAGCCGAGGCAGAGGCAGATGTGGAGGTGTCCTGGCTGGAGGTCTGGACCGCAGTGGCAGCACACAACAAAGGGGAAGAGGCAGTGGCAGCAGGACCGGGCGCAGGTTGTATTGCGTTTGCTCTCTCCCACTCAGCCCAGTGCTTGACTTCCAAGTGACGCCGCATGCCTGAGGTGGTCAGATTGCTCTTCTCAGAGCCCCTACTCAGTTTTGAGTGGCAGAGTGTGCAAACCGCGCTCAGTTTGTCATCCGCACAAACATTAAAAAATCTCCACACCACAGAAGTACGAGGCCTCGATGGGGGAGCTTCGCGCGACTGCCCGCTGCCAGGAACAGCTTCGGCCGTGCTGGCTGTGGCCTCACTACTCTGTCTGGACTGTCCTCTGCCTCTGGACATCCCTCTGCCTCTGGACATCCCCCTGCCTGTGGACATCCCTCTGCCTGTGGACATCCCTCTGCCTCTTTCTGCCTTTTTCGGTGCTGCGCAGACCACCACCTCTCCACTGCTTTCCCCGCTGGACATCACCCCTGGCCAAGTGGGGTCGGTCATTTCGTCATCCACCACCTCCTCTTCCTCACTCTGCTCCTCCTCCTGCCCACTGGACATTCCAACAGCCTCCCTTGATGGCAACTGCGTCTCATCATCATCATCGCTCATGATAACAGATGCTGGTTCAGGGTCCACATCAGCAGGAGATGGCGAAAACTCAAGTGTTTGGGCATCACTACAAACAAATTCCTCTGCTAGCTCCTGGGATTCTTCCGGCACATCTGAAAAAGGACCCAAAAAGAGCTCCTGGGAGGGGTCAAGGGTGGGATGACTCTGTTGGCCAGGTGTGGAGGAAGGAGGGTCAGAGTGAGACTGTGTGGATGACTGGCTGGTGGACAACTGTGTGGAAGCGCTATCGGCTATCCATTGCACCACCTGTTCAACCTGCTCAGGCCTCAACAGCGGTGTAACTCGCCCCCTGCTTAACTGTCCCATAAAGGCAGGGATTCTGGATGAGTGGGATCCTGGCTGACCCTCACCAGCACGCATTGTATCCCCACTGGCTTCAACAAGGCCACCAACAGCATTTCCGCGCCCCCGTCCTCGTCCACGTCCGATTCCGCTAGCCCCCCTCCGCATTATTTTTTTTTTTTTGGTTGCAAATACAATATTTGGGTATATAATTAGGTATGTGAAATAATTTAGCAAGAGAACGCACAGTATAGTGGCCAATTAAAAGGCCTAGATATTGTATATTTCAAGGTACACTGCCGTGTACTAACTGAACAGACGGTGGGTATTTACACCAGGTATGTGAAATAATTTAGCAAGAGAACGCACAGTACAGTGGCCAATTAAATGGCCTAGATATTGTATATTTCAAGGTACACTGCCGTGTACTAACTGAACAGACGGTGGGTATTTACACCAGGTATGTGAAATAATTTAGCAAGAGAACGCACAGTACAGTGGCCAATTAAAAGGCCTAGATATTGTATATTTCAAGGTACACTGCCGTGTACTAACTGAACAGACGGTGGGTATTTACACCAGGTATGTGAAATAATTTAGCAAGAGAACGCACAGTACAGTGGCCAATTAAATGGCCTAGATATTGTATATTTCAAGGTACACTGCCGTGTACTAACTGAACAGACGGTGGGTATTTACACCAGGTATGTGAAATAATTTAGCAAGAGAACGCACAGTACAGTGGCCAATTAAATGGCCTAGATATTGTATATTTCAAGGTACACTGCCGTGTACTAACTGAACAGACGGTGGGTATTTACACCAGGTATGTGAAATAATTTAGCAAGAGAACGCACAGTACAGTGGCCAATTAAATGGCCTAGATATTGTATATTTCAAGGTACACTGCCGTGTACTAACTGAACAGATGGTGGGTATTTACACCAGGTATGTGAAATAATTTAGCAAGAGAACGCACAGTACAGTGGCCAATTAAATGGCCTAGATATTGTATATTTCAAGGTACACTGCCGTGTACTAACTGAACAGACGGTGGGTATTTACACCAGGTATGTGAAATAATTTAGCAAGAGAACGCACAGTACAGTGGCCAATTAAATGGCCTAGATATTGTATATTTCAAGGTACACTGCCGTGTACTAACTGAACAGACGGTGGGTATTTACACCAGGTATGTGAAATAATTTAGCAAGAGAACGCACAGTACAGTGGCCAATTAAATGGCCTAGATATTGTATATTTCAAGGTACACTGCCGTGTACTAACTGTACAGACGGTGGGTATTTACACCAGGTATGTGAAATAATTTAGCAAGAGAACGCACAGTACAGTGGCCAATTAAATGGCCTAGATATTGTATATTTCAAGGTACACAGGCGTGTACTAACTGAACAGACGGTGGGTATTTACACCAGGTATGTGAAATAATTTAGCAAGAGAACGCACAGTACAGTGGCCAATTAAAAGGCCTAGATATTGTATATTTCAAGGTACACAGCCGTGTACTAACTGAACAGACGGTGGGTATTTACACCAGGTATGTGAAATAATTTAGCAAGAGAACGCACAGTATAGTGGCCAATTAAAAGGCCTAGATATTGTATATTTCAAGGTACACTGCCGTGTACTAACTGAACAGACGGTGGGTATTTACACCAGGTATGTGAAATAATTTAGCAAGAGAACGCACAGTACAGTGGCCAATTAAAAGGCCTAGATATTGTATATTTCAAGGTACACAGCCGTGTACTAACTGTACAGACGGTGGGTATTTACACCTGATATACAAAAAGGGTATTGCAGGCACACAGAACCCAGAACACTAGAGCCAAATAAACTGTATTTAAAAAAATAAAATAAAATTCACAGCCGTATACTGCCAGATCAGATGGTGCATATACACACTAGTTATATAACAGGGTTTTTCAGCCAAAAAGAACGCTGAACAGTAGTGCCAAATATAGTTTGGTATGTAGCAGAGCACCTAATACACCACTAATGCCTCTCTCTGTCCCTACTCCAGCAGCTATCCCTGAATACGGCAGCCGTTCTCTGTAAAGTGTATCTTGTAGTAAAGCTATCACTGTAGTGCACTATAGTAGCCCTGATAAGGGCTTTTAATCACGCTCCTGCCTGTCCAACTGCTAAAACCTGTCTGTCCCTTCTCCAGCCTCTGTCCCTGACTAAGTTCACGCAGCATATGCGTACGAGCAGGAAGAGCTGAGTTTTTAATATTCGAGGTCACATGGTTTTTCCAGCCAATCCATGTAGACGCTGTTTTCGCGCTGCCAGCGTGCTCAGCGTGCCTGTCATACCCCCCCTGCATGTTGATTGGTGGAAAAAGAGCGCCAGGGAAGGTGGGAGGGGAAACAAATTCTAAGTGCGCCATCGCCGTTATACTCGATTGAAATCGAGTATGCCGAATAGCGTAGTATTCGATCGAATACCGGCTCGATCGAACACTACTCGCTCATCTCTATCTGCTGCCAATTTCCTACTGCCACTACTAGAGATGAGCAACAAAATACGGATGACATTCATGTGACATCCATATCGCACAGTTGTTTTTTTTGATCCATTGTAATAATAACTATCCTTGTCTGTAAAACGGACATGAATGGGACACATTCTGTCTTTTTTGCGGAACAGTCATGTGGACATATGGAAACAGAATGCACACCGAGTCATTTCAGGTTTTGTTTTTTTTGTTTGCAGACCCATTGAAGTGAATGGTTCCCCATACAATCTGCGAAAAAAAACCAGAACAAACATAGAAAAAACCTATGGTCGTGTGCATGAGCCCTAAGAGTGGCGCCTATCACCTGTCTGTCATAGAACATGGGGCCTGTATGTGGAACTATTTATTTCAATAGGGCAGCAAAAACAACAACAAAATGACTCTGTGTGCATTCTTTATCCGTATGTCCGCAAGTCCATTGCACAAAACAGAAACAAAACATGTCCTATTTTTGTTCATTTTGTGTACAAGGACAGACATTATTACAGTGGACCCGCAAAAAAAAAACACGGCTGTAATATGGATGTCACACGTATGTCATCCTTAATTTTTGCAGATCCCTATTTTGCAGACCGCAAAATATGTATGGTCATATGCATGAGTACATAGTGGCATGAGGAATCAACATAGTGGCCCAGTCACAGAGACGTGAGGGTGGCAATTGCATGAGGAGTCAACATAGTGGCCCAGTCACAGAGTAAGGAGGGTGGAAACTGTATGAGGAGTCATAATAGTGGCCCCGTCACAGAGTGTCGAGGGTGGCAACAACATGAGGAGTCAACATAGTGGCCCAATCACAGAGTGGGGAGTGTGTCAACCGCATGAGGAGTCAACATAGTGGCCCAGTCACAGAGTGGAGAGGTGGGGGGAAACAACAGTGGCAGAAACAGCACAAGACAGTGGCAGTAGGAGAAGATGGCAACAGAGGCAGCAGGTGTGTGGCAGCAATAGAACAGTGGATGAAGCACGTGGCCAGAAGTAACGGGCCTTTATTTCACAATGTTTTGGTGTGGAACCCAGAATGATCAAGTCTAAGGCATCAGGCACCGGTGTGTGAAAATCCAGGCTGATCCACGCCATATTCATATTTACAAAGGTTAGTCTCTCAACATTTTGTGTAGAAAGATGAGTTCTCCTTGGGGTAACTATGCCCCTTGCTGCAATAAGCACCCACTCCGATACCACACTGCTGGCTGGGCAGGCAAGCTTGTTGAAGGCAAACTCGGCCAGTTGTGGCCACAAATCAATTCTGGCTGCCCATTAGTCCAGGGGATCTTGGATGTGGGGTGGCAGAGTGGACTCCAAGTATGCCATGACCTACTGGTTCAGGTTCTGCTCTAGGTCCTGCTGCTGCTGGGTGGTTTCTTCAGAGACTCTATACTTAAAGGGAACCTGTCATCTCCGAAACACCCCCTGAACTAGAGTAAGAGATGTATTGTGTAAGTGATGCTGAATCCGAATATGTAATTTTTATCTTCATACTCACTTCCATTCCGACTCTGTGCTCCCGCAAACCAGCAGTAAAATGCACTGAGAGGACTCCGGTGCTCACTCACATAATGGAGAGGACTCAAAAAAGAGTCATCTCAGTCCATTTTACTGCAGCTTTGTGGGAGTACAGCGTCGGAATGGAAGTGAGTATGAAGATAAAGCTTACATATTCGGATTCAGCATCACTTACACTATGCATCGCTTGCTCTAGTTCATGGGGTGTTTTGGAGACGACAGGTTCCCTTTAAGTTGCTGCTGATGGAGCTGGTGCTGCTCAGCTTCCCCTCTTCCAGGAGTCATGGCAGCAGAGCATCAGCCCCGAGGGCCCCCCAGTCAGAATTTCGTGTGGATGGGCGATGGCACACATAAGCAGCGGCCAACTAAACACCTGGTAGGTCTTGATAGTAGTTGAGTTTACCCTCCCTCTCAGCAAGTGGAAAAAAGGTCCTCATTTTAGAGTGGTAGCAAGGGTATAATATGCAGGAGAGCTAGTAGTCATCCCTCTGCTGAATGGTGATAATACAGTTGTCATTACGAAAGCAAGTCAGCATGCATCTGGGCATTTGCGCAAGGGACTGCCTGCCTCCATCTCCACTGTTTACTGCCACTGTGTGTCCGGGTCATCTTCCTGGTCTACCTCATCGTCCTCCAGCTCCTGCTGATCCTGCTCCTCTCCTGTCATTTATGTAGGTAAACCACCCATTTCTATATACATTGATTGTGTGTGAAAGTCCTCCTCTTTCTCCTCCGCCAGTTCAACTCCCACAGGGCTCAGGTGGCCATGAGATGTAGACGCCACGTCTCTTGCCCTCTGGCCAGCCATATGTAGGAGGAGTAGGAGGAGGAAGGGGAGCATCAGGACCAGTAGATCATGTGAAAGAAACACAGCTCCCTTCTGCTGAGGTGGTGGAGCCTTGACTGCTGGAAAAAGGTTCTGGGCCACTAGGAAAGATCTCTGGCTGTACTACAACATTGGCACCATGGTCACACTTCACCTTCTGTCCACAGATTCTGCAAATGGCCACGCTGATGTCCTCTGGCGGCTTGATGAAAAATTCCCACATCAGCGAAGATTGAATTTTTCCCCACCACTGTGTGCTGACTGCCTGCTGCTGCCTCTATGATCCCGTGCACAGCTAGTTGTTTCCGGATAGGTAGGCTCCTGTGTAGAAGACGGTCTGCCCTAGGCATGTTTGACTCCAGATCTCACACTTCTGACTCATGACTCTGCTTGCACCCTGCTGACTCAGCCACACACTGCCACCCTGCCCTGTCTCACATGCAAGCTGCCACCCTCACCCCCTGATAATGATGATGATAAAGCCCCCTCTTTACCTGACTCCCACGTGTGACTGGCTACATCATCATCCACTACTGTCTGCAAGTCACTGATGTCACCCTTACCAGTTCCAGGGCCACGTGCCTGTTTGCACATATCACCTGCTCCCACGCTACCCTCATCGTTGATACTTGCCCTCCTACAGAAGAAAACATCTGATCTCTCCTCAACATCTTGGCTGGGCAGTTGCTGCTGACTGTCCTTAATAAGCTCGTACTCACTGAAAAGCGGAGGAGATCCGGCAGCATACAATACTTCATGAGCAGAAGGATCAGAAAATAAAAGAGGCAGGTTTAGGATAGGTGGGGGCACAGAGCTTGTTCCTGGGCCATGCCAACTATGCATGGTGTCAGAGGAACCCACTGTCTCCTGGCCGGGGGTGTCTGATGTCAGTTGAGATGATGTTGAAAACCAAGTCAACCATTCAAGGACAGCTGGGTTGCTGGTCAAAACACGATCGCTGGATGACACTGGCAACTCTGGCCTGTTGCTCCGACAACTACTACCACCCCCTTCTTCTGCTGCTACTTCTGCCAGCTCCAGAAACATTTTTGCCACTGCTTTTTCTCTTGGCAGGCCCTGGCACCTGTTTGTCGGACATAGTATAGTGTAACAGTAACTAAGTGTAAAATAGCAGTAGTATTAGAATGCAATTTCACCCCAATCACAGAATCAAGGATTAACGGATTTACTTATGTATCAATGAACATAAATCCCACTATTACTACACAAATCTACTGCCTTGCCTGTTTTATGCTCTGCTGATACTGCTGCCACTACTATCGCTGCCACATGCCAGGATTACCCTACCCTTTCCACACCCACACTGTACTGCTTCAGTTCCCAGATAAAAGGAAGAATTTTTCCAGGTTTGTTCAGAACAAACCACTCCTTCTTCTGACAATTAACACGTGTGTGTATAAAAACGGGCATGCATTCTAGCCCTGTTGAAGCAAAGTTATTGGATACTTGTGCAGAATGAGCCGCTATTCTGACATTAACATATATGTGTTTATAAACAGGGGCAGGGTTCTCCTCCCATTGATACCTAATTTTTGGATGCTTGGACCAAACAAGCCACTGTCTTTTACTCATAACACCATGTGTGTTTATTCACCATCTGCCCCCGAAACGGGACAGTTTTTGAAAGCTTTGGAATATGAAAAAGCATGCAACATGCTATTAATGTCATTACGTTCAAGAGATAAGTTAGTGCTGAGATAAAGAACAAAACTTCATTAAAAATCAACAAAAAGAGATAACATCTTTTCCTAAGAAACTAGAGGGTCTTATATACCCTTTTCCATGGGAATGGAATCAACCTCGATTCATGATGAATTATTCAGGAACAAAACTATTTTTTTTCCAATCTGGCAAATCGGGCACAAAACAAATTTCAAGAAATTCACACTTTTCAAATTATAATGTTGCATGTTCAAATACCCTATAAAAAAGTTTATTTTTTTTCAAAATAACATCATGTATAGCTATATTATACTATATATTCTTATAACTGAAACTTAATTGCTTAGGATTTACTGATTTATTTTTATATTTCTCTATTGACAGGAGCACTGGGGACCCATTAGATTGGAGAGATATCTCCCGGGAGCTCTTTTATTAGGTACTGTGCGTTCATTGTATATATAAATATTAACAGGTAATGCTTTATTTGGCCTCATTTGGCCATGGTAACTGACAACGCTACTGTCTAACATGATCATCAATCCCTCCAGAGAACTGGGAGCAACAAGAAGGCATATTCATCTAAACATGAATGTCAAGAACAAAGAATTATCTGATGTGAGTAACATTTGTACAGCTGTGATAAAAGACATCCGAAGATAGGAGCACTGGAGAGGAAGATTAACCATACATGCATATACAATATATATTATTATATAACTAACATTTACCTACGCCTCCAACATAAAATAATTAATAGAATTTGCTTTAGATTATGGATTCAAGTTTTACTCAATTTAACATTTTAGGTTTAAAGACAGTAATATAATAATAATAATAATAATAATAATAATAATAATAATAATAATAATAATAATAATAATAATAATAATAATAATTTTCACAGTTTGGTAAGACAGTGGCAATATAAAGATATGTCCACATATGGTAGATTTTTTGTAGAATTTTCTGTGACTGGATATCCACCCTTGACATCTAAATGATGATGTTTCTGCAACATGTGTATGGATTGCTTTAACCCTATTCAAACCAATAGGTTCGCTGCAGAAATTTCTGAAGCAGATTTGCCCCATAGGAACAGACTATGCAGTAAATGAGAGACTCTGTAAAATGCTGTAGTACACTGGATAATATCAAGATTATGTCTCTTTCCATTTACAGTGTAGTATTGTGGAATTTACTTAGGGGTTGTTCACATATCAGTTATTTGATCAGTTATTTCCATCAGTTATTGTCAGCCAAAACCAGGAGTGGACACTAAACAGAGACCAGATATAATGAAAAGATCTGCACCTGTTTAGTGTTTTTGACCCGCACCTGGTTTTGGCTCACAATAACTGATGGAAATAACTGATCAAATAACTGATATGTGAACAACCCCTTACCCGTATGCCTGCTGCCAAGCTGTATTAGTGAAAAAAACAGAATTTTAACCAGCATTGACTATATGACCACTGATGCTCCAAGTATTGACTGCTATATTGTGAAGCATGTAGAGGGTTCACTTTTACAAAAAGTTCAAAAAATAATGATCTATTGTGGTGCAGTCTTCAAGGGCTGTGCAATGTGAATATCCTCATGGATTGATCCTTAATGTATCAATAAACTAATGTTTTGTTATAATTTCCATAAATGTTTTGTCATTTTTCTGTAAAAAAGTTTGTATTTTATTTATTGCATAATTACCAGTTTTTTATGAATTGTACAGTTTTCATATTATACATTTATCCTTTATTTTTATATTTAATATTTACATTGACTCAAGTCTATGTGATTCGTTGTGGATTCTGATGTGTCAAATACTGTCCAAGCTTTTGACTGGTCTGGGAGTACTGGTCTGATTTGATTGCACAACCACAGTTTTTTTTTCTGCATAAGTGCTTGAGCCTACCTAAGCACTTATTCATCTTGACATGAATAAAGAGGAAACTTAAGGAAGGACATGTCGATAAAAAAGGAATGGTAAGGAAGGAAACATGGCAAAAAAAGAGGAAAGGTAAGGAAGGACATATGTCAAGAAAAGAGGAACGTTAAGGAAGGACACATTAAGAAAAGAGGAAAGGTAAGGAAGGACACGTTGAGAAATGAAGAGTGGTAAGGAAGGGCACATGGCAAGAAATAAGGAAAAGTAAGACAGGACATATGTCAATAAAAGAGGAACGTTAAGGAAGGACACATTAAGAAAAGAGGAAAAGTAAGGAAGAACACGTTAAGAAAAGAGGAAAGGTGAGGGAGGACTTGACAAGAGAAGACAAGGTAAGGAAGGACATGTTAAGAAAAGAAGAGTGGTAAGGAAGGGCACATGGCAAAAAATGAGGAAAGGTAAGAAATAGTGTTGATCGAGCACCAAAGTGCTTGTGTGCTCTGGTAGAACACTTGGTGATGCTTGAGTGCTCTACAGAGCACCCGAGCACAATGCAAGTCAATGGGAGAAGACCAGGCACCCCCTGCTTGTATGAGGGAAGGGTGTCAGGTTCATAGGAAAAGGTCAGAATCACAAATTCTCCTCTTTCACTCGTTAAAGTACATTAATTAACTGAATTCGTACGCATTAGCAATGCTAATGTTACGCATTGTACGCTAATGTGTACAAATTTGTATGTTAATTTAGCACCCATTTAGTATGTCCCATGCATTGCGATCATCCATAATGTCTTAGGTCTTACAATAAGAGTAATTACTTTTTTTCTATTTACAGGAGAACAACAACACTACAGTCACAGAGTTTTTATTCTTAGGATTTCAAGTCAGTCAAGGTTTAAGAAATGTACTGTTCAGTCTATTCCTGGTGGTTTACTGTGGGACAATATGTGGGAACCTCCTGATCATCATCCTGGTGTCCATCAGCAAGAACCTCCACACTCCAATGTACTTCTTCATCTCACAACTGTCCATCAGTGACATGGTGTTGTCCACAGATATTGTCCCCAACATGTTCCACATCCTACTGAATAATGGGGCGACCATTACTTTTATTGGTTGTATGACTCAGTTTTATTTTTTCTGTGTCTCTGAAGCATTTGAATGTCTTCTCCTCGCTGTGATGTCTTATGACAGATATGTGGCCATCTGTAATCCCCTTCATTACACCTCTATCATGACAAGTGAATATTGTGCTAAATTGACCATCATTTGCTGGGTATTTGGGTTTTCTATTATGTTGATTTACACCATAACAACGGCCAGTCTAAACTATTGTGGACCAAATGTCATTGACCATGTATTCTGTGACCTTGTTCCTTTACTGGAACTTGCCTGTTCTGACACCTTTATCCTTGACTTAGAAGTTTATTTGCTAAGCTTTCCAATTGTCTTCATCCCAACCACAATCATTGTAATGTCTTATACTTACATTGTTTTAACAGTCTTAAGGATCCCATCCAGTACTGGTAGACAGAAAGCCTTCTCCACCTGTAGCTCCCACCTCATTGTGGTCTCCATATATTACTGGACTATATTCAGTGTTTATGTTGTCCCTACTAAAGGAAAAACAATCACCATGAGTAAAATCCTCTCCCTGCTATATACTGTGTTTACACCTTTGGTCAACCCTATAATATATAGTCTGAGAAACAAAGACATTTTACAAGCCATAAAGGAAAAACGTCATAAGTATGTGAGTTGGTAAATAATCCACAATATTCTACACATTCTATATGTTTGTGGTATTTTTATTTGTTTTTAATTTTGCATTTTCAACACCAGTGGTACCAAAGCAGCAGCAACGTTTCGGGCCCAGTGACGGTGTCCATGACGCCGTACAGCTCAAGATGTTTCTTTGCAGACATTAAGCCTGACGAAGGGCACCGTCACTGGGCCTGAAACGTTGCTGCTGCTTTGGTACCACTGGTGTTGAAAATGCAAAATTAAAAACAAATAAAAATACCACAAATTAATTGAAACTGGAGTGCTGTCTCTCAATTTTGAAAAGTGATTATTTGGATCCCCATGGTGGAGGGTATCACTGAGACGTGCATCCACTGAAACCGGTTGTGTGCTGTGGCCAAAGACCCTATACCTACACATTCTATATATTACTGAGGTAGGTTTGTACTGACCCATCAGAGGAAGGTGAACCATGGCTCTGACACAATCATTGTCCACAAAGATTCTATAGAAGACAACCAGCTTTGCAGATGACTTCCCACTAGCAGCTATTCTGTAGGAGTTTTTTCATATGTAACCTATTCACACATTTTAGTTTGCTTATAGATGTAGCACACATTAACTAGTAATGTGCTATGTTATAAGTGTATGAACATCACGCAACATAACTAGTATATGCACTGTACATTAAAGGTATGGTGTAGCATAGCTGTCACATAATGCTCATTCAATTAAAGGGGTTGTTCGAGTTCAGAGCTGAACCTGGACATATCTCTATTTTCACTTCTCTGGTCCCCTGATATGAGCATTGGTGCATTGGTGCAAATGCATTTTTTGGAGATCCTGTGAGGTACCGGGCTCTCTATGGGGAATGCTAGGCAGAGGCTTTCACCTAGCAGTGTTACCAGTGACGTCACTGGCACTAATAGGCGGGCTTTAGTGCTGCCTTAGCCTTTAAAATGGCTAGGCCACCAGTAAAGCCAACCCTTCAGAGCTGGTGACATCAATGGCAACACTGCTAAGTGGAAGCCTCTGCCTAGCAGTGTAATAATATATAGAAAGAAGCCCTTACCCTGCGCGACACACATGAAATGCACCGATGCTCATATCAGAGGGGCTGTCTGAGTAAAAAGGGGTTATGTATGGGTTCAGCTTTGAATTTGGACAACCCCTTTAAGCTTTTTCTTTCAGATCAATTACAGTGCCTTGCGAAAGTATTCGGCCCCCTGGAACTTTTCAACCTTTTGCCACATTTCAGGCTTCAAACAAAAAGATAGAACATTTTAAATTTTTGGTGAAGAATCAACAACAAGTGGGTCACAATTGTGAAGTGGAACAAAATTTATTGGATCATTTAAACTTTTTTTGTAATAATAAAACTGAAAAGTGGGACGTGCAAAATTATTCGGCCCCCTTGCATTAATACCTTGTTGCACCACCTTTTGCTGCGATTACAGCTGCAAGTCGCTTGGGATATGTCTCTATTAGTTTTGCACATCTGGAGACTGAAATATTTTTCCTTGCTCAAGCTCTTGTTGGAAGATAAATCTCCGTCCTAGTCTCAGGTCTTTTGCAGACTCCAACAGGTTTTCATTCAGAATGGTCCTGTAATTGGCTCCATCCATCTTCCCATCAATGTTAACCATCTTCCCTGTCCCTGCTGATGAAAAGCAGGCCCAAACCATGATGCTGCCACCACCATGTTTGACAGTGGGGATGGTGTGTTCAGGGTGATGAACTGTGTTGCTTTTACGTCAAACATATCGTTTTGCATTGTTTCCAAAAAGTTTGATTTTGGTTTCATCTGACCAGAGCACCTTCTTCCACATGTTTGGTGTCTCCCAGGTGGCTTGTGGCAAACTGTAAACTAGACTTTTTATGGATATCTTTGAGAAATGGCTTTCTTCTTGCCACTCTTCCATAAAGGCCAGGTTTGTGAAGTGTTGGACTGATTGTTGTCCTATGGACAGACTCTCCCACCTCAGCTGTAGATCTCTGCAGTTCACCCAGAGTGATCATGGGCCTCTTGGCTGCATCTCTGATCAGTCTTCTCCTTGTTTAGAGGGACGGCCGGGTCTTGGTAGATTTGCAGTGGTCTGATACTCCTTCCATTTCAATATGACGCTTGCACAGTGCTCCTTGGGATGTTTAAAGCTTGGGAAATCTTTTGGTATCCAAATCCAGCTTTAAACTTCTCCACAACAGTATCAGGGACCTGCCTGGTGTGTTCCTTGGTCTTCATGATGCAGAACCCTGAGACTATCACAGAGCAGGTGCATTTATACGGAGACTTGATTACACACAGGTGGATTCTATTTATCTTCATCAGTCATTTAGGACAACATTGGATCATTCAGAGATCCTCAATGAACTTCTGGAGTGAGTTTTCTGAACTGATAGTAAATGGGCCGAATAATTTTGCACGCCCCACTTTTCAGTTTTATTATTACAAAAAAAGTTTAAATGCTCCAATAAATTTTGTTCCACTTCACAATTGTGACCCACTTGTTGTTGATTACTCACCAAAAATTTAAAATGTTATATCTTTTTGTTTGAAGCCTGAAATGTGGTAAAAGGTTGAAAAGTTCCAGGGGGACGAATACTTTCGCAAGGCACTGTACCTATTTTCCACTGTCACTATTAGAGTTGAGTGACTCATCAAAAATTCGCTTTGGCGAATAATCAACGAATCTATGACAAGATTTGTACCTAATATGAATTTATTTAGTTGAATTTGCGTTAAAAAATAATCATTGTTTTGCGAACATTCCTGCACAAATTACGAACATACAGTCTAAGCGTTGTTTAATAGTACACTACTGAACTGAATGTGTAAGTATTAGTGTACAAAGTGCGTATGAATCCTTAGCGTACTATTGACTCGCGATTGCGTCATACGCATGCACGAGGCTAGGCCGCAGCGTACAGTCCTCAGCAGAGGCAGTCCATATGAGGTAGAAAAGTACTAGCTATCCGGCTAAGTGCATATTTTACTAAAAACATCATACAATAAGTGCATAAAACACTGCAACACAGTTCAAAATTCAATTGTAATCCACGTGAGGTAATTTTGTAATCCAAACAGGTAACGTGTAATCCACATGGATAATATAAAATAGCAGCAAATAGAGAACCCTTTATGCAAAGGGGGCTTCCAAATAACCTGAGAAGGGGGAAAAAGGAAAATAGGCACGTTTAGGCGCATCTGGGAATTTTATGCAGAATGGATGGGAGGGAGAATCCTGACAAGCCATGTCCATCTGGGTGAGAGTCAAACAGGGGACAATACAAATTAGATAAACTTTAAAAAAGTGACAACTAGCTCTCACCCGTCAGGTGCAGTCCATGTTGTGGCTCTCATAGGTCCAGAGGTGTCCTTTAAATCAGCCAGACTGACAGCCAGTAGAAGGATTCCTCAGATGAGGGACCTGAAGTCCTCCTTGCTGGAACTTCTGCTGAATGAAATTAGAGGACAGTTCTGCCTCCTGTTGGCCAAGCTGGCTGCCGTGGTTGAGCTCCACTGCCCTCTTCTGCCAGAATTCGGACTTGACTGGGTGGTGGTCACACTGGTGAGCGCTGCAGCCACCTGCGCCTTCACTTTTCCGGATCCTCCTGCCGGAACAGCAGGGTTAAGGACTTCTGGCTGCAGTGGTTCAGGCAAGGCTGCACCCAAGGAAGAACTGCCAGCTTCCTGGGCTGCTGCTGACTTCATTTTCCATGGTAGTTGGTACTAGATGACCGTGGACTGGAAAGTAAAGGATGATGTTGTCAGCTGACCCAGTAAAAGGATTGTGGTGGTGGTGGTAATCCAAGGATCAGAGGCTACGGCTGTGGCTGTGGTTTCTCCCTGAAACGGAGGGTGCCATCTGGTGACTCCTGTAGGCAGCGCACGTGTTCTGCGCCTGCTGGTTCCTCTGACCAAACTTCTGGTGATGATGATCAATAATAATAATAATAATCAAAAATTAATAATCAAAAAAAGCTCTGATCAATAATGACTACAGGTCACCAGTACACTTTATAAAACTAATAAAAGCCTAACACTGTCCCTGTCTGCAGTAGCGCCCTGTCCCTACAATAGTCAGAGCAGAATGGTGGCACACCATGTGATCCAGTATTTATGCATGCATGGTCACATGGAGCGCCAGCAAACCATAACCATGCCAATATTAGACATTACTGTGATGGCTTCCAAGAGCCCACAACTTAAATATTTGTTGATTGGCTGTGCAGCAGCTTTTCAACAAGCGTTATTTAAAGTACGAACGACGAACCTGGACATGG
The DNA here is from genome assembly GCA_900303285.1 of Rhinella marina. Taxonomy (NCBI): domain Eukaryota; kingdom Metazoa; phylum Chordata; class Amphibia; order Anura; family Bufonidae; genus Rhinella; species Rhinella marina. The sequence continues at coordinate 20,131 of ONZH01026733.1, forward strand.
ACTTTGGTGCCAAAATCCATGTTCAGGTTCAGCACCCAGACACCATAATTTCTGGTTTGGTCCTGAACGTGGCGGTCTGAGTTCAGTCATCACCAGGGGTGTACATAGAAATCGAGGGGCCCCATAGCGAATCTCAGAACTGGGCCCCCCACCAAAATATATTATCCTAAGAAAATTAAGTAATGTCATCGCCAGACCCTTATTTCTGATATTTAAGGACGCTATACTGACGGGGAGTGTTCCACAGGATTGGCGCATAGCAAATGTGGTGCCAATATTCAAAAAGGGTCCAAAAACAGAGCCCGGGAACTATAGGCCGGTAAGTTTAACATCTGTCGTGGGTAAACTGTTTGAGGGTTTTCTAAGAGATGCTATCTTGGAGTACCTCAATGAAAATAAGCAAATTACTCCATATCAGCATGGCTTCATGAAAGATCGGTCATGTCAAACCAATGTAATCAGTTTCTATGAGGAGGTAAGTTCTAGACTGGACCGCAGCGAATCAATGGATGTCGTATATCTGGACTTCTCCAAAGCATTTGACATGGTACCGCATAAAAGGTTAGTATATACAATGAGAATGCTTGGCCTGGGAGAAAAAGTCTGTATGTGGGTAAGTAACTGGCTCAGTGATAGAAAACAGAGAGTGGTTATTAATGGTACATACTCAGATTGGGTCACTGTAACTAGTGGGGTACCACAGGGGTCAGTATTGGGCCCTATTCTCTTCAATATATTTATTAATGATCTTGTAGAAAGCTTGCACAGTAAATATCAATTTTTGCAGATGACACTAAACTGTGTAAAGTAATTAACACAGAAGAGGACAGTACACTGCTACAGATGGATCTGGATAGACTGGAGGCTTGGGCAGAGAAGTGGCAGATGAGGTTTAACACTGACAAATGTAAGGTTATGCATAGGGGAAGGAATAATGCAAGTCACCAGTACATACTAAATGGTAAAATATTGGGGAATTTTAGTGAACAGCAAACTAAGCTGTAGAAACCAGTGCCAGACAGCTGCTGCCAAGGCCAATAAGATAATGGGTTGCATCAAAAGAGGCATAGATGCCCGTGATGAAAACATAGTCCTGCCACTTTACAAATCACTAGTCAGACCACACATGGAGGACTGTGTACAGTTCTGGGCTCCTGTGAACAAGGCAGACATAGCAGAGCTGGAGAGGGTTCAGAGGAGGGCAACTAAAGTAATAACTGGAATGGGTGGACTACAGTACCCAGAAACATTATCAAAATTAGGGTTATTCACTTTAGAAAAAAGACGACTGAGGGGAGATCTAATAACTATGTATAAATATATCAGAGGTCAGTACAGAGATCTCTCCCATCATCTATTTATCCCCAGGACTGTGACTGTGACGAGGGGACATCCTCTGTGTCTGGAGGAAAGAAGGTTTGTACACAAACATAGAAGAGGATTCTTAACGGTAAGAGCAGTGAGACTATGGAACTCTCTCCCTGAGGAGGTGGTGATGGTAAGTTCAGTAAAAGAGTTCAGGAGGGGCCTGGATGTATTTTTGGAGGTAATAATATTACAGGTTATAGTTACTAGAGAGGGGGCGTTGATCCAGGGAGTTATTCTGATGCCTGATTAGAGTCGGGAAGGAATTTGTTTCCCTAAAGTGGGGAAAATTGGCTTCTACCTCACAGGGGTTTTTTTTGCCTTCCTCTGGATCAACTTATAGGAAAACAGGCCGAACTGGATGGACAGATGTCTTTTTTTGGCCTTATAAACTATGTTACTATGTATGTAATATATATATATATTATATATATAATAAAATTAATAAAACAAAATAATATATAAATAATATAATTAAAATATAAAATAATTATATAAAAAAATAAACCAAAATTATTTTATATATATATATATACACTCACCGGCCACTTTATTAGGTACACCTGTCCAACTGCTCGTCAACACTTAATTTCTAATCAGCCAATCACATGGCGGCAACTCAGTGCATTTAGGCATGTAGACATGGTCAAGACAATCTCCTGCAGTTCAAACCGAGCATCAGTATGGGGAAGAAAGGGGATTTGAGTGCCTTTGAACGTGGCATGGTTGTTGGTGCCAGAAGGGCTGGTCTGAGTATTTCAGAAACTGCTGATCTACTGGGATTTTCACGCACAACCATCTCTAGGGTTTACAGAGAATGGTCCGAAAAAGAAAAAACATCCAGTGAGCGGCAGTTCTGTGGGCGGAAATGCCTTGTTGATGCCAGAGGTCAGAGGAGAATGGGCAGACTGGTTCGAGCTGATAGAAAGGCAACAGTGACTCAAATTGCCACCCGTTACAACCAAGGTAGGCAGAAGAGCATCTCTGAACGCACAGTACGTCGAACTTTGAGGCAGATGGGCTACAGCAGCAGAAGACCACACCGGGTGCCACTCCTTTCAGCTAAGAACAGGAAACTGAGGCTACAATTTGCACAAGCTCATCGAAATTGGACAGTAGAAGATTGGAAAAACGTTGCCTGGTCTGATGAGTCTCGATTTCTGCTGCGACATTCGGATGGTAGGGTCAGAATTTGGCGTCAACAACATGAAAGCATGGATCCATCCTGCCTTGTATCAACGGTTCAAGCTGGTGGTGGTGGTGTCATGGTGTGGGGAATATTTTCTTGGCACTCTTTGGGCCCCTTGGTACCAATTGAGCATCGTTGCAACGCTACAGCCTACCTGAGTATTGTTGCTGACCATGTCCATCCCTTTATGACCACAATGTACCCAACATCTGATGGCTACTTTCAGCAGGATAATGCGCCATGTCATAAAGCTGGAATCATCTCAGACTGGTTTCTTGAACATGACAATGAGTTCACTGTACTCAAATGGCCTCCACAGTCACCAGATCTCAATCCAATAGAGCATCTTTGGGATGTGGTGGAACGGGGAGATTCGCATCATGGATGTGCAGCCGACAAATCTGCGGCAACTGTGTGATGCCATCATGTCAATATGGACCAAAATCTCTGAGGAATGCTTCCAGCACCTTGTTGAATCTATGCCACGATGAATTGAGGCAGTTCTGAAGGCAAAAGGGGGACCAACCCGTTACTAGCATGGTGTACCTAATAAAGTGGCCGGTGAGTGTATATATATATATATATATATATATATATATATATATATATATATATTGTAACTGTATATTGTAACTGTATATTGTGTATATATATATATATATATATATATATATATATATATATATATATATACACACTAGTGTTTCTTGCGGTCCTATGTAAAACCACAGATAACACTAGTGTAGATCATGTGGTAGCGTTACCTGCGTCCTTAGTGTGCCTCCCCATTGCCTCTTCCACGAGACTTCATCCTGGCGGCGCTGCCTCTTCTTCCATCTTCTTGCCACGCACAGAACGCAGCTGCGTCAAGACATAGGAACACTTTGGGCATGGTGATGGTGACACACACAGGGACACGGGGACTGACACACACAAGGGGACTGACACACACAGGAACCGACACACGACAGGGACACACAGGGACTGACACACACAGGGACAGACACATACAGGGACAGGGATATAGACAGGGGACAGACATACACAGGGGGACAGACACACACAGGGGGACAGACACACACAGGGACCGACACACGGCAGGGACACACACAGCGACAAACACAAGGAAAGGGGCACACACATACAGGGGCAGAAACACAAACACAGGGACGGGGACACACACACACAGGTGCAGGAAACACACACAGGAACACACACAAAGGCACAGACAGACACACAGGGACAAACAGATACACAGGGACAGACAACCACACAGGGACAGACAAACACACAGGAACATACAGACACATAAGGGGACAGACAGACAGACACATAGGGACACACACAGTGGGACAGACACAAACACAGGGACAGACAGACACACAGGGAGAAACACACACAAAGCTAGGCCTCCCCAAAATCCAGCCTGGCTCCTCTCTGTACAGCATCACAGCTCTCTTCTCCTCTGGCTCCTCCCCCACTGGTCACATGGGCAGATGACATCAGGAAGGTCCTTTAGACCACAGCAGGATCTATCCCTGGACTGCAGGGGTGAGTGGACCTACAGGAGGAGGGGCGGGGGGCGCAGAGGGAACATTAGATAGGATGATGTTTCCTTCCTCTGCTGCTGTGTCGGCTTGTAATCGGTAAAACTAGAAAGTGAGGGGACGGGGCCATTCAGCCCTGTCGGGCCCCCCAACCTCACGGGCCCCATAGGAATGGCGTGGTCTGTCGCCATTGGCCGTATGCCATTGGTCATCACTATATATGACCTTAGGTGATCAGCCACAGAGTAGAGTTAGAGTAGTGACTAGGTCACATAGGCCAGTTGTAATAAAGGTAACCTCAACCTTTGGTGAAACCATGAATGTCCATCAGAGCACTGTACACTGTTGGGTTTCATTAGATTATGCAGTACACTGATTTCACAATCCTTCATGATGTTCTAGAGCGTGCATGCATTTCACTGGGAATGGTACCATTGTGAGATAAGGAGGGTGGTGTCGGACTGGGGTACCTAGGATCCACCAGTAAAATTTATTCTGGGGGCCCACTGTACAGCTACATGCAAATCATACCTGCTCACACAGTGACAGACAGCAGCAAGACATTACGAGATGATTGATTATAGGTGTACCGGCACCAACTTCAAGATGGCAGGTCCTGAGGAAAGAGAATGTAGCTTCTATACCTAGAAGTAATCTCAGACACCTAATGCATCTATAATAATAAACTGAGTATTTTATGTGAGCATAGTGTGGTTGAGGTTCTGTATGCTGCCCTCATTCTACTGTATCATGTGTCACTTGTGCAGGAGGTGGGGAGCTAGGGGCCCACCTTGCTCAGGGGCCTACCAGGTGATTCACCTGTTCCCCTGTGAGTCAGTCTGAGCCTGCAGTATGGTAACTCTGGCTGTATGAGTATGAGCAGTAAAATAGAGCTTTATAGACCCTTTTCCATCAGGAGCCTAGATATTTGTGATGACAACTCTGCATGTCATACCACTCCAACCATCATTAATAGCTGACTATTTTTTGACTATTTTATCTCTTTCAGGTGCTTGACAAGTGTGGTATCATCTTTTGGTTTTCCAAGTGATTAAACCCTTTTATTATTCCGCATTGGTATAATGAAGTTGTTGGATGAGATCCCAGGAGCTGCTATGAACACCTGGGTGTGAGATCATGTGTCCAGACTATCATGTTCCTCTATAACATTAATTCTTCTGATCTCCTAATCCCCAGGAGTATAAGGAAATAAAGGGAAAGCTTCACATCTGTTCCACCTTCTATTCGCTCAGATTGAAGTCTCATACTTACATCAGATGAGGAGATAACAAGCAGTGAAGGATAACATCAGAGGAACATACACACAAGTCTTATTTATTTTTTCTTTGTCTGCTTAGTTAGTATTCTAACCATTGCATTAGTCGTCATGTGCATAGAGTCTACAAATAGTGTGTATGGTGGCACATGGAGTCTGCATGCAGTCATGTGTCTACATATGGTGCCCATGCCTGGATCCATATTAAGGATCATCGCTTCATTAAACTTCTCTGATACTCTAATTGGTAAAGGTCAAATCTTCTACGAATACCTAGACAACCAAAGGTTCACCTCCTGCTATCATATACACTTTGTCCAAACACACTTCTTGACTACATTAAGGTAAACCATTTACTTCTAGATTCCAGTGCCATCTTTGTAAAATCCTAGACACCCAATTGGATTTATCTTGTGTTTAATATATGAATGATTCAGGTTCTTCTTTTCAGAGAAACTTTTGCTGACAGTAATTAATTTGTGCTTTTTTGGAATGAAATAAATCCACCAAAAAGTTACCAAAAATGTGGAAAAATTAGCAATTTTTAAATTTCAATTTATCTGATCTTAAGACAAATGAGACCATATTAAATACTTATTATATTACATTCCTCATATGTCTACATTTGTTGCCATCATTTGGAAATGTCATTTTTAGGGATGAGCGAACCAAACCGCAACGAACCAGATTCGTTACGAACTTTGCCAAAAGTTCGGTTCGTCACCGAACCAAGCTTTGAGAAAGTTCATAGCGAATCTGGTTAAAATAACAAGGGCGACGCAAAACTGTACTTTTTTCACAGAATAGACCAGGATACAAGGGATTATTACTCCTATAATCCCTTGTATCCTGGTTTTCTGTGAAAATCAAGATGTGTGACGTCACCCCACAGCCCCTGAAGTGTCTGAGCGTCAGTGCGTCGCCAGACTTCACAGGGAGAGGAGCTCCATATTAGATAGAGAGGGAAAAGAGATAGATAGATAGCCAAACAACTAGATAGATACAGGGAGAGATAGAGAAGGAATAGAAAGGGTTAGTGAGTGAGGCAGGAGAGTGGAAGAGAAATAACCAAATAGCAAGATCAAGGGAAAGCTAGATATAGAAGATAAGGTGATAGATAGGGAAAGAGGCTGAGAAATCAAGAGATAGGTAGAGATAGGGAGAGATAGGCATCTAAATAAAAAAAATAGTGAGATCTAGGGAGAGATAGGGATATAAAAAAAGAAATAGGGAGAGAAAAGTGAGAAAAGAGTCAGGACAGGTAGCATTGAACCATCTCCTGTCCCGTGACCGAGAGTACACGCTACACGTTGCTGCTCTGCTGGGTGCCGTCAACCCCGTTTAGCCACAACAAAAAAAGTTTTTTTAAAAAAAAAAAAGTTTTAAAAAAAAAGTTAAAGAAAGTTATAAAAAAATAAATAAAGTTAAAAAAAGTTAAAAAAATACAAAATATTTCAAAAAAGTAAATTAAAAAAGTTTATTTCTCATAAGCTGTTATAGGTGAAGTAACCTATAGCAGCAAAACTTGTTCAAGCCCTTCATAGAGTGTGACGCCAAGTCAGCACCCCACAAAACCTGTCCATTTCTGCTTTGCTGGGATCAGTCAACCCACAAAGCATCACACATTTAAACTTTGTGCCTTCCGGCCAATAACTCACTTATCACCAATACAGGTGTAAAGCTCTCTAAGGTGAAGTAACCTATAGAAGCCTTTTTTTTTATTCTCAATTCATTTTCCCCCACCCAAATAAATATGTCCAAGCGTCCTAGTTCCAGCACTTCCCAGGCAAGGAGTGCAACAGCAGGCGGTGAGGGTAGGAGAAGTAGCAGCACCAGGCCCGGTAGCAGCCGGGGTAACAGGCGTGGCAGCAGGGTGCAGCTACCCCTTACGCCCACTGGTCATGTAAGAACCACACAGCCAGCGGTTCTAGATTGGCTTACCCAATCCTCCAGTTCCACCACCCAAAGCTCCCAAACGAGGAGTCAAGCATCGGCTGGATCATCCGACACCACCCTTACATGGGACGGTCAGCAAGAGTCCTCTGCCCCGTCCCCTGTTATTAGAATTCCACTCACCTTTGGGGCACCTTCTGCCAGGGAACTCTTGGCAAACCTTGATCTGCCCTTGGAGTCTCTACCACTTTTTAGTGATGATGATGGTGATGATGTCCGGACGGCACCATAGTAATGAGCGCCGTTTGGTGAACGGTATAAAAATGCCCTGTGGATTTTACTCAGCAGACCCGCAGCCACATGTGAAGGTACCCATAGGGTGAGGTTTTTTGGGAGTGACCAAAGAGAGGGCGGGAAGGTCACTCCCATACCCCATCAGGGGTTTTCCCCTACCCACTTTAAAAGATACGTCCAGGCAATTAATAACTTTCTGTGCCCTTACTTGACCCAGAAACGTATAAATTGCCCGGACTTATCCTTTAAGCCAGCTGGTGACAGCACTAAAAAAAACACAAAAGCATACATTCATTGGGTTGGGCGCTGCACTCGGTTAGAACATCAAACTGGTGTAACAAATATATATATATATATATATATATATATATATATATGTCTCGCCAACAGCCATAGGCCCAGATTCAACAGGTTTGACACCAGAGTAGTTGCGTCAATTTGTAAAGCGAGTGCCAGTGAGGTGTCCATTTCATGAAAATTGGACACGTATTTTTGGATAAGGGAACTGGCATAAAGCCTTCTTGAATCTGTGCCTTTTTAAATGTCCTTTATTCACCTCATGGATTCTGTGGGTGAGGTTGTCTGTCTATTTAACCGTATCCGTATCCTACTAGACTAGCTGTAATGTTACAGGGTTTTTTTTAACGTTGACTGTCCTGTGCTGAACTCAACATCAACATTTTGTCATGTATAAAAACTGATTTTTACAAGCATGCATATTCTTAGCTTCCAACTTCAGTTCTCTGTACTAGGCCCTTCTGGGTCCAAAAGAATACTGCTCCTACTAATGCCCCCACCGTCAATTGTCTATTTGGAAACATACTGGGTGCAATCAAGAGCTGCTGAAGCTGTCTCCTCAACTTGTCTCTTCTCAACCATACTGGCCTGGGTGCTATACAAGTGCTGCCGCCTACTCCTCCGTCAATTGTCTGTTCTCAACCATACTGGCCTGGGTGCTATCAAGTGCTGCCGCCTACTCCTCCTCCTCAACTTGTCTATTCTCAACAATACTGGCCTGGGTGCAATCAAGTGCTGCCTCCTCCTCCTCCGTCAATTGTCTGTTCTCAACAATACTGGCCTGGGTGCAATCAAGTGCTGCCTCCTCCTCCTCAACTTGTCTCTTCTCAACAATACTAGCCTGGGTGCAATCAAGTGCTGCCTCCTCCTCCTCCTCAACTTGTCTCTTCTCAACAATACTGGCCTGGGTGCTATCAAGTGCTGCCTCCTCCTCCTCCGTCAATTGTCTGTTCTCAACCATACTGGCCTGGGTGCAATCTAGTGCTGCCTCCTCCTTCAATTTTCTGTTGTCAACCATACTGGCCTGGGTGCAATCAAGTGCTGCTGCCTCCTCCTCCGTCAATTGTCTGTTCTCAACCATACTGGCCTGGGTGCAATCAAGTGCTGCTGCCTCCTCCTCCTCCGTCAATTGTCTGTTCTCAACCATACTGGGTCCAATACAGTACTATTACTGCTGCTGGTTCCACTGTCAAATGTCTGTTTTCCACCCTACTGGGTCCAAGGCAATGCTGCCGGTGTTGCCAACTTGCACTTTGTGTCCTATGTCCCATGTAATCACTTACACCTTGGCTAATGTGTACCTGTTCTGGGGTGCACAAGGTCTAATTAAATGGTACGCCTGTCTGTCTTCTGACCTGTGATGTCACTGAGACCGCATCGACTTCAATGCAGCCTATTCATGGGCTGGTGCCATGATCTACCGTGTGTTTTTAGTGCTCTGGCATGACATGGACTGGTCCAGCGGACATCTTCAATGCTGTCAAATGTTGTCGACCTGGCTGAGGTTTCACTATTTTTGCACTTTGATTTTTTTCATTGTAATAACAACTGCAACTAAACAAAACTATATCCTACCAGACTCCCACTATTGTAGCTGCAATTATTCAGCCTTTATAGCAAGGTTTGTTTTAGGTTCAGTTCGTACGAATCCGAACTTCACGAAAGTTCGCCGAATCGAACCGAACCAAACTTTTCAAAAGTTCACTCATCCCTAGTCATTTTATTTATTTATTTATTTTTATGTTAGGATTATAATTTTTGATGTAATTTTAAAGAAAATTTCCAAAACCCACTTTTTCAAGGAGCAATTCAATTATGAAGTCACTTTGTGGTACTTACATAATATAAACCATCCATAAATGACTCTTATGTAGAACCTACAATCCTCAAGTTATTCAAATATGAGTCAAACTTTGCTAACCCTTTATGCGTTCCACAAGATTTAAAGGAAAATAGAAGAGAAATTTCTAATTTTTTTCGTAGATTTTCCACTTTAATCCATTTTTCCTGTAAAGCAGCGAGGATTAACAGCTAAACAAAACTCAATATTTATTGCCCTGATTATGAACTTACAGAAACACCCCACATGTGGTGGTAAACTGCTGTATAGGCACACAGCAGGGCACAGAATGGAAGGAGCAACATATGGCTTTTGGAGGGCAGATTTTACTGGGATAATTTTAAGTTGCCATGTCGCATTTGAAGCCTCCCTGATGCACCCCTAGAGTAGAAACTCCCAAAAAGTGACCCCATTTTGGAAACTATGGGATATGGTGACAGTTTTATTGGAAACATTTTTTGGTTACATATAATTTTTGATCACTCAATATTATGCTTTTTATGAGGCAAGGTAAGAAAAAATGGCTGTTCTGGTACCATTTTTTGTTGTCGTGTTTACAGCATTCACCTGACTGGATAGATCATGTGTTATTTTTATAGAGCAGGTTTTTACAGACCCGGCAGTACCAATTATGAATAGTTTTATTTTTCGGCTTCAATTTTACATAATAAAGCATTTTTTAAGAAAAAACACATTACATTACATTACAGCCATTACACCAATACCATTGTATGACCTGGGGGGGTCTATCAGTAGATGGGGGACAGTAATACATTTTATTAAATTTTCTGAAAGACATATTTTTTTACATTTTTTTGCTGATCATCTTGTCTTTTTGTGGGAGGAATTGATGTATCTATTGATGTATCTATTGGTAACATTTTTGGGTAGTGTGATTTTTGGATCATCAATTTTTGGGGCAAGGTGACAAAAATTGGCTGTTTTGGTGCAGTTTTTATTTTTTATAACGCTCATGCGAGGGGGTAGATAGTGTGATATTTGCATAGAGCAGTTTGCTACAAATGCCGCAATACCTAATATGTCTATTTTTTCCGTTTTTCACAATAAAAGTATTTTTGAAAAAAAATATTTTTCAGTCTTCATTTTCATATTTTAAAATTGTTCTGCTTTTTGTCTTGTACAGGGGCTCATTTTTTGTAGGAAGAGTTGATGTTTTATTGGTACAATTTTTGGGTACATATGATTTTTGGATCGTTTGATACTACACTTTTTGGGGGCAAGGTGACAAAAACATTGCTCTTTTGGCACAAGTTGTATTTTATTTTTTATGGCGTTCATCTGAGGGGTAGATCATGAGCTATCTTTATAGAGCAGGTCATCACGCAGCAATATTTGTAATGTTTTATTTATTTCAGTTTTACACAATAAAAGCATTTTTGAAAAAAAAAAATCATATTTTTGTGTCTCAGTTTTGTGAAAGCCTTATTTTGTTATTGTTCTGCCGATCGTCTTGTGTAGAAGCTTGTTTTTTATGGGAAGAATTGAACTTTCTATTAGTCCGATTTTTGGTACCTTCCCTCTGCGAACCTCTTATATCTAACAGTCAGTGTTGATCATAGCATATAACACTGGCATTGGCATTTACAGCATTGAAGGATACAGCAGGGTCCAGATGTCAGTCACAGTGCATACATTTTCCGCAATTTGTCAGGGGTAAGATACCCCCTAGAGAGCATTTTATATGCATTTTCTTGAATGGTTACACATCTAGATGTCTGCTTGGGTGCTTGTAGTATTTTCTTTAAATCCTTATCACTGAATTGTTGTCCCAAATCTTTCTCCCATTCCTTAATAAAGTAAAGTGAACTAGGGCATACTGCTTCCAGCAAGTTCTTACTTATTTTAGATATTAGTTTGGTAGGTGGTTTACTCTGGTTCAAAAGCTGTTCGAACCACGTGAGATCCGATAAAGTTCTCTTTTTTATGTTTTCATATTGTAGCACGTGTAGATTGGAAATTTGTAGTTTATTACCCATTTCTGAGTGGTTCAGAAGCACCCCTTCATCATTTAATAGTATTTCAACTTTTTTATTGCACTTTAGTATCTTAGAGGGCAAGGACTGGTGACCCGGATCTTCCGGATTAAAACAATCCCTAATTTCTATTAAAGGAGACGGATATTCCGAGCACAGTTTGTAGATTTTCTCATCTTTCAATACTTGAAGAGTGACGTTCACTAAAGTGCCATCTGATATGTGCTTAGACTTATGTTTAGTATCTCCGAACACCAGCTTCCTTAATGGACACAACACAAGGTGTTCTTCTAACTCTACCCATTGTTTGTGAGGGGCCCTCCTTATCCATTCAGTCACCCTCATTAAGTGTACTGCTTTATAGAACCTAGCTATGGAAGGGAAGCCAATTCCTCCACTAGTAAACGGAAGCTCCAACAGTTTGTGTGAGATCCTGGGTTTCTTCCCACCCCATATGTACGAAGAGCAGATTCTATGCATTTGGGTAAAGAATCTGTTGGTATTTTGGGTTATTCTTCTACTATGTTTAGTATAGGCAACTGAATGAGACAAGGCTTTCCACTGTCTCCTATTATATTGCCTTTAATTATGGAGCCCCTGGTGGAGAAAATAAGGCAGGAGAGCTTGGTGCATGGTATCCAGGTTGGGACACAGGAACATAAGAGCGGGCTATATGTGGATGATGTCATCTTAGCTATAACTTGACCAGAGATGTCTATTTCTAGAATACAGAGTATTCTTGAGGAATTTGGAGAGGTCTCCTATAGAGATGAGCGAGCATACTCGTCCGAGCTTGGTGCTCGTTCAAGTATTACGGTACTCGTAAGTGCTCGCTGCTCGGACGAGTATCTCGCCATACTCGAGGAAATGGCAACTTCCGCATCGTGCTTTTTTGGCGCCTATAAACTCAGCCAATCACAAGCCAGGAGACTCTACGGTACACCGAGCATCACGTGGGGCCCTTACATGTCGATAGCAGGGGTTGGCTGGCCTGATCAGGTGAACCTGGAATATACTAGTGACTGGCCGCGGCGCTCGGCTCAGATGCCGTCTGGATGTCGTTAGGGATAGAGCTGCTGCGTTTCAGGGAGAGTGTTAGGGCCTGAATTTAGAACAAAGAACCCAACAGCCCTTCTAAGGGCTAGAATAAATTTTTTTTTTTGTCTCCTGGCTGGCTGGCACTAGTAGTGCAGCTATCGCCATATCTAACCCTGTTTTTTTTTTCTTGTTCTATCTCAGTGATACAAATCCTTTTTACTCAGCTGCGTGTAACCTTTCTGTGTGTCACAGTTCAGCACATTCGCTCCCATCCGTATATACTGTCCAGGTGATACTTTCTGTACGTCACACAATACAACCAAGTCATTTGCTACCAATATCATCTACCGCTTGATCCAGAAAACTCTCTGTGCGACATTTGTCTGGGTCGCAGTCTAAATAGCCACCGTAAACAGGGTGTCAGTCAGTTCTACCATAGTTCCTGCACTTCACGTTCCCAAAAAAACAAAATATAAAAAATAAATTATTTTTTCAGTTGTTTTAGCTTAGTGATACAAATCCATTTTACTCAGCTTTGTGTAACCTTTCTGTGTCACAGTTCAGCACACTCGCTCCAATCCGTATAATCTGTCCAGGTGACACTTTCTTTACGTCACTTAATTCTACCAGACTGAACAAGTTTGTGGGTTTCAGTACACCAGGCCCGTTTAATTTTTTATTTTTTTTATATCATACACTTATATACAAACAATGTTGAACCCCAGGGCTAAGGGTCGAGGACGAGGGCGTGGGCGTGGGCATTCAATTATTGCAGGGGGCAGAGTTGGACCTCTTGTTGGACCTCTAAAATATGGCGTTTTTTTAGTCAGCGTTAAGCAAAGACGGAATCGGATACATAAGTAATGTTAATCTTTAGCTGCTTTCCCCCGGAGGAGATTTGAATTCGGGTGAAATCCAGGCTTTGTTCATTTTAATAAGCGTCAGCCTGTCAGCGCTGTCAGTTGACAGGCGTGTACGCTTATCGGTGATGACGCCACCAGCTGCAATGAATACCCGCTCTGACAGCACGCTAGCGGCAGGGCAGGCCAGAACCTCCAAGGTGTACAGCGCCAGTTCAGGCCACGTGTCCAGCTTTGAAACCCAGTAGTTGTATGGAGCAGAGTGATCGCTACGGACGTTGGTATGGTCAGCTAGGTACTACCTCACCATCTTTCAGTACAGCTCCCCCCTATTCTGTCTGCCTAGACTGGGGACAGGTGACAGTGTCTTGCTGGGGTGACATAAAACTGGCAAAGGCCTTGGAGAGCGTTCCCCTGCCAGTGCTGGACAAGCTGCCTGCTCGCCTCCTCTCCACCGCTACTTGGCCCACAGAACCATGCCCTCTGCCGCTAGCGGCATCAGATGGGAAGGATTGTTTCAGCTTGTGCACCAGGGCCTGTTGATATCTATTCATTCTCATATTCCTTTCCTCTGCAGGGATGAGAGTGGAAAGGTTCTGCTTGTACTGTGGGTCCAGGACAGTGAACACCCAGTAATCGGTGTTTGAAAAAATGCTTCTAACGCGAGGGTCACGGGATAGGAAGCCTAACATGAAGTCTGCCATGTGCGCCAGAGTCCCAACACGCAAGAATTCCCTCTCCTCACTGGCCTGACTCTCCATTTCCTCCTCCTCCTCCTCCTCCAAGTCCTCCTCTTCAGCCCATACACGCTCAAGAGTTAAGGACTGAGCACTGGTACCCTCTACTGTCTCGCCTCTTCCTCCTCATCCTCATCCCCCTACTCCGATACGCACTGAGAAACAGAGAGGAGGGTGCTCTGGCTATCAAGCAATGCATCTTCCTCCACCGTCTCTTGTGACAAGCGGAAAGCATCCGACTTGATGCTGAGCAGTGAGTTTTTCAACAGGCAAAGCAGGGGGATGGTGAGGCTGATAATGGCGGCATCGCCGCTGACCATCTGTGTTGACTCCTCAAAGTTGGTCAACACCTGGCAGATATCAGACATCCACGTCCACTCCTCATTGTAGACTTGAGGAATCTGAGTGACCTGACTACCAGTTCTGGTGGAAGTTGACATCTGGCAGTCTACAATCGCTCTGCGCTGCTGGTAAACTCTGGACAACATGTTTAATATCGAATTCCATCTCGTGGGCAAGTCGCACAACAGTCGGTGAGCGGGCAGTTGTAGGCGGCGCTGCGCTGCCCTGAGAGTGGCAGCATCTGTGGTGGACTTGCGGAAATGCGTACAGATGCGGCGCACCTTGGTGAGCAAATCAGACAGATTGGGGTATGTCTTGAGGAACCGCTGAACTATGAGATTGAACACGTGGGCCAGGCATGGCACATGGGTCAGTCTGCCGAGTTGCAGAGCCGCCATCAGGTTACGCCCGTTGTCACACACAACCATGCCTGGCTTGAGGTTCAGCGGTGCCAGCCACATATCGGTCTGCGCCGTGATGCCCTGTAACAGCTCTTGGGCGGTGTGCCTTTTGTCACCTAAGCTCATCAGTTTGAACACCGCTTGCTGGCGCTTACCCACGGCACTGCTGCTACGCCTAGAACTACCGACTGAAGGCACCGTGCCCACGGATGGTAATTCGGTGGAGGAGGAGGGGTCCGAGGAGGAGGCATAGTATGTCGGAGAGACCGTGACCGAGGTAGGCCCCGCAATCCTCGGTGTAGGCAGTACATGAGTGACTCCAGGGTCATTCTCGGTCCCAGCCACCACCAAGTTAACCCAATGTGCCGTCAGTGAGATATAGTGTCCCTGCCCGGCAGCACTTGTCCACGTGTCCGTGGTTAGGTGGACCTTCTCAGAAACAGCGTTGGTCAGGGCACGGATGATGTTCTGTGACACGTGCTGGTGTAGGGATGGGACGGCACATCGGGAAAAATAGTGGCGGCTGGGGACCGAATACCAAGGGGCAGCCACCTCCATGAGATTGCGAAAGGCCTCGGACTCTACCAGGCTATAGGGCAGCATCTCCAGGCTAAGCAGTTTGGAGATGTGGACGTTGAGGGCTTGGGCATGTGGGTGGGTGGAACTGTATTTCCTTTTGCGCTCCAGCGTCTGCTGTAAAGACAGCTGAACGCTGCGCTGGGACACATTGGTGGACACTGTGGAGGATCGTGGAGGCGAAGGTGTGGTTTTCCGGCGGGAGGCACTCGTGCCGGGGTCCTGGGCAGGGGGTTTACTAGCAGAGGCAGCGAGTGACGCAGAGGGTTTACTAGCAGAGGAAGTGAGTGACACAGGGGAAGGAGCAGTGGTGTGACCCGCAGGAGGGGGTGAATGGCCTTGGTTACATTGAGTGGGGTGTTTAGCACTCATATGCCTGCGCATGCTGGTGGTGGTTAGGCTAGTAGTGGTGGCACCCCTGCTGATCCTGGTGTGGCACAGGTTGCACACCGCAGTCCGTCGGTCATCCTCACTTTCTTTAAAGAACCTCCAGACTTGCGAATATCTAGGCCTCGCCGCGGGAGCTTCACTACGTGAAACAGTTGCTGCTGATGCACCAGCTCTGGCCCTGCTTCTACCTCTGGCCACACCACTGCCTCTTAAAACCTGTTCTGGTGCAGCACTCGCCTCCGCCTCAGAAGCACTGTCTTCACTCGGCATGTCAACCCAGCTTGGGTCAGTCACCTCGTCATCCCCCGATTCCTCAGTCTTCTCCCCCCTCAGACTTCCTGCCCTGACAACAACTTCACCACTGTCTGACAACCGTGTCTCCTCATCGTCCGACACCTCTTTACAAACTTCTTCCACTAACTCAACATTGTCATCATCATCATCATCACCCACAGACTGCGACAGTTGGAAAACTTGGGCATTGGGAACGAGGTCAGCAGCAACCTGAGAAGTGGTTTGTGACTCTGGGAAGGTTCCAGAAAACAGTTCCTCAGAGTATGCCGGATCGCATTCCAAATTTTCCTGGGAGGGGGCAGACTGGGGGGAAGGAGGTTGAGGTGGAGGAGCCAGAGGAGTGCTCCCTTGGGTAACGTGGGTGGACTGCGTGGAAGACTGACTGATGGACAAATTACTTGAAGTATTGTCCGCAATCCACGAGATCAGCTGTTCGCACTGTTGTGGTTTCAACAGTCCTCTACCACGTGTCCCTGTAAGTTCAGACATGAAGCTAGGGAGTGTAGCTCTGCGGAATTCCCCTGCTCCCTCATCAGCAGATACTGTCTCACCCTGCCCAGGACCACGGCCTCTGCCCCCTGCAGTAATTGAATGCCCACGCCCACGCCCTCGCCCTCGACCCTTAGCCCTGGGGTTCAACATTTTCTGTATATAAGTGTATTATATAAAAAATAAAAAATAAATGGGCCTGGTGTACTGAAACCCACAAACGTGTTCAGTCTGGTTTAATTAAGTGACGTAAAGAAAATGTCACCTGGACAGAAAATACGGATTGTAGTGAGTGTACTGAACTGTGACAGACAGAATGGTTCCACGCAGCTGTGTGAAATGAATTTGTATCACTGAGCTAAAACAACAAAAAACTATTTTTTTATATATATTTTTTTATATATTTTTTTTGTAGTTTTGTTATTTTTTTGGAACGTGACGTGCAGAAACTATCGTAGACCTAACTCACACTCTGTTAAAGGTGGCTATTTTGACTGCGACCCAGACAAATGTCGCACAGAGGTTTTTGTGATCAAGCTATATACGTGACAGGCAGCAAAAGACTTGGTTGTATTAAGTGACGTACAGAAAGTGTCACCTGGACAGAAAATATGGATTGGCGTGAGTGGACAGCTGAACTGTGACACACAGAATGGTTCCACGCAGCTGTGTGAAATGGATTTTTATCACTGAGATATAACATTAAAAAAAAAGGGGGTTATATATGGTGATAGCTGCACTACTAGTGCCAGCCAGCCAAGCCAGGAGACAAAAAAAAATTTCTTGTAGCCCTTAGAAGGGCTGTTGGGTTCTTTGTGGGTGATTACTGCCTAACAGAGAACTAAATTCAGGCCCTAACACTGTCCCTGAAAGGCAGCAGCTCTATCCCTAACGACATCCAGACGGCATCTGAGTCGAGCACCGCGGCCAGTCACTAGTATATTCCAGGGTCACCTGATCAGGCCAGCCAACCCCTGCTATCGACATGTAAGGGCCCCACATGATGCTGGGTGTACTGTAGAGTCTCCTGGCTTGTGATTGGCTAAGTTTATAGGCGCCAAAAAAGCACGATGCGGAAGTTGCCATTTCCTCGAGCATGGCGAGATACTCGTCCGAGCAGCGAGCACTTACGAGTACCGTAATACTCGAACGAGCACCAAGCTCGGACGAGTATGCTCGCTCATCTCTAATTGGAATCATAATTCTCAGAAGACTGTGAAACTTCTGGTAATCTTCAGTTTATGTCTATAATTTTGTATATGTTCAGCTTCACTTTCCCTGCAGTGTAACCTTTTACATTTACAGTACATGGTCAATAAATCACAAATGAATCTTCTGGCCAACAGGTGTAGATGAAGCATTGGTTAACATATACAGTCATGGCCAAAAGTTTTGAGAATAACACAAATATTATATTTTCACATGATCTGCTGCCCTCTGGTTTTTATATGTGTTTGTCAGATGTTTTTATCACATACAGAAATATAATTGCAATCATATTATGAGTAACAAAAGCTTATATTGACAGTTAGAATGAGTTAATGCACAAGTCAATATTTGCAGTGTTGACCCTTCTTCTTCAGGACCTCTGCAATTCTCCCTGGCATGCTCTCAATCAACTTCTGGACCAAATCCTGACTGATAGCAGTCCATTCTTGCACAATCAATGCTTGCATTTTGTCAGAATTTGTAGGTTTTTGTTTGTCCACCCGTCTCTTGATGATTGACCACAAGTTCTCAATGGGATTAAGATCTGGGGAGTTTCCAGGCCATGGACCCAAAATCTCTATGTTTTGTTCCCTGAGCCATTTAGTTATCACCTTTGCTTTATGGCAAGGTGCTCCATCATGCTGGAAAAGGCATTGTTGATCGCCAAACTGTTCTTGGACGGTTGGGAGAAGTTGCTCTCGGAGGACATTCTGGTACCATTCTTTATTCATGGCTGTGTTTTTAGGCAAGACTGTGAGA
This sequence comes from Rhinella marina, assembly GCA_900303285.1. Classification (NCBI taxonomy): domain Eukaryota; kingdom Metazoa; phylum Chordata; class Amphibia; order Anura; family Bufonidae; genus Rhinella; species Rhinella marina. The sequence continues at coordinate 38,921 of ONZH01026733.1, forward strand.
GAGCCGATTCCCTTGGCTGAGAAGCAACCCCACACATGAATGGTTTCAGGATGCTTTACAGTTGGCATGAGACAAGACTGGTGGTAGCGCTCACCTCGTCTTCTCCGAATAAGCTGTTTTCCAGATGTCCCAAACAATCGGAAAGGGGATTCATCAGAGAAAATGACTTTCCCCCAGTCCTCAGCAGTCCACTCCCTGTACCTTTTGCAGAATATCAGTCTGTCCCTGATGTTTTTTCTGGAGAGAAGTGGCTTCTTTGCTGCCCTCCTTGAGACCAGGCCTTGCTCCAAGAGTCTCCGCCTCACAGTGCATGCAGATGCACTCACACCTGCCTGCTGCCATTCTTGAGCAAGCTCTGCACTGCTGGTAGCCCGATCCCGCAGCTGAAACACTTTTAAGAGACGGTCCTGGCGCTTGCTGGTCTTTCTTGGGCGCCCTGGAGCCTTTTTGACAACAATGGAACCTCTCTCCTTGAAGTTCTTGATGATGCGATAGATTGTTGACTGAGGTGCAATCTTTCTAGCTGCGATACTCTTCCCTGTTAGGCCATTTTTGTGCAGTGCAATGATGACTGCACATGTTTCTTTAGAAATAACCATGGTTGACAGAAGAGAAACAATGATGCCAAGCACCAGCCTCCTTTTAAAGTGTCCAGTGGTGTCATTCTTACTTAATCATGACAGATTGATATCCAGCCCTGTCCTCATCAACACCCACACCTGTGTTAATGGAGCAATCACTGAAACGATGTTAGCTGGCTCTTTTAAGGCAGGGCTGCAATGATGTTGAAATGTGTTTTGGGGGATAAAGTTCATTTTCTAGGCAAATATTGACTTTGCAAGTAATTGCTGTTCAGCTGATCACTCTTTAAAACATTCTGGAGTATATGCAAATTGCCATTATAAAAACTGAAGCAGTAGACTTTGTAAAAATTAATATTTGTATCATTCTCCAAACTTTTGGCCATGACTGTACTCTTGGTGAATTAAACAGCTCGCTGAAACTTTGGATTTAATGCATGACACATCAAGTTATAGAACGCTGCAACGGTATTGATTGAGATTGACAATCTCCTGATGTTAATTATGAGGGAATTTAAGATTCTGTGACCAAATGTTTCTGTTTATCGTAATAAAAATTATGACATTTCTGATCGGCACCAAATCTTTTCATACAATGTTATTCTACATTAAATATTATACTGCAGTATACTGAACTAGAAGATGTGTTTTTCCTTTATAACATATGATATAAAAATAGAAAAAAATCTTAAAGGGGTTGTTCTTTTAGGACTACCCTAGCTCCTATGCCCATATACCTTGAGGCTCCCCTGCCTGGTACATAGAGGTACCTGCGACCATGTATTAGAAGACACCTTCTGCAGGAACTATATGAGCAATGCATTGGTTTTCCACATCATCAGTGATAATGGCTGACGGGTTTTGGTTCTTGAATCTGCAGCAATCAGCAGATTAGTAGTAAGTTCTTATTTAGATATTTAGACAGGACAACTACTACTAGTAACATGCCATTTTAGCAGGTGACCACTGAGGCCAGTCATTAGCTGCAGAGGACACACGACCAAGCCACCTTTGGTCCAGTGGGCACCAGAAGTGGCAGAAACAGTGGTATTGTGCAGGAGAGATGGGGCTGCAAACAGATGAGTGTTTGTTTTATTTACTGGGCACTGGCTCCATCCATTGGGGTTGTTAGCGCCTAGGCCAGACAACCCCTTGAAGTTTATGAACAGCTTCTTTGAAATCCTTGTTCCTCAGAGTGTATATGATAGGATTAAGCAGTGGGGTCACCACAGTATAACTTAGAGACAAGATCTTACTCAAGATCTGGGATTGTCCTTTTTTTGGAAACATATAAATAATCATTAATGTCCCATAAAATAAGGAGACCACAATGAGGTGGGAGCTACAGGTGGAGAAGGCTTTCTGTCTTCCGGTATTGGATGGGATCTTCAGAATGGTGATGACAATGTACACATAGGACATCACAATTATTATCAAAGGTACCATTATAACTAAAAATCCCATTATCAGTTTGTGAATTATGGAGATATCAGAACAGGAGAGCTGCATTAGTGGTTCGGTGTCACAGTAGAAATGGTCAATAATTTGTCGACCACAGAAAGGTAAACTATACACAGAAATAACACTGATCAACATAACAATAAAACCAACCAACCAACTGAAAATTACTGATATTACACACAATCTGTAATTCATGATTAAGTGATACTGAAGAGGGTTACAGATGGCCAGATAACGATCATAAGACATGACTGACAGAAGAACACATTCCGAGGACTCAGTGATAGCAAAGACAGAATACTGGGTGATGCAGCCGATAAGGGTCATAGTACTTCCTCCATACAGTACAGTGTGAAGAAGGACGGGGACAATATCTGTAGTCACCAGGAGGTCACATAATGATAGCTGTGTAATGAAGAAGTACATGGGGGACCGAAGGGTTTTACTCAATATGTACAAGACCATGATGAGAAGGTTTCCCGAAATGGTCCCAAGGAATATAACAACCAGCAGTGACAAGATCAGCAATGTAAAGCTTTGAAGGTTTGGAAATCCCAGAAGGAAGATGGAGGTGATATTATTTGTCAAAATCATCTGGAGAATCATCACAGAAATGAATGAAAGTTAGAAATCTTGTTGTCAGTGGAATTTTTAAACTAAATCCTATATACTGGGACCACATGGGCAATGTGTAAGTGTGGCAGCCTGATGGGTGTAGTAGTTGGTACTCACATTTATGCAGCTCCCTGGACCGCCGTGCAGTGATGGGAAGGAAACCAAAGGTGTTGAGGGATCTCCTATCAGATGTTGGTTGAAGTGTCCTTGTTGGTATACGATTTAAGGTTCAGGGAAGGCAGGGGCCCTGAGGTTTGTGCCAGCAACATCCTTGGGTGCAAAGAAGAAGCTAAGATAAAGAGGAGTCAGTTTGAATGAATAAATGGAACATTTACTGAGAATCACATGCCTTGAGGTAACATAGTAACATAGTAACATAGTTTGTAAGGCCGAAAAAAGACATCTGTCCATCCAGTTCAGCCTGTAGATGTACAGATTATTGTAATGCAACAATGCAATCACAAGTTAGGGCTCGTTCACATCACCATTCAGCCTTTCCATTCTCATGCTCGGTTTAGGACTTTTGTATCCGCTTAAAAAATCATCTTCTGACTGGAAACCTAACAGACCCCATTATAGTCTATGGGGGTCTCCATTCGGCTCAGTTATGTGCCAAATCCGTCCTTTCTGGCTAAAGGCCTGAACGATAATGTGAACGAGCCCTTAATTGTTTCTGCAGTACTAATAACAGACTCTGGGTGAGGTATTGACTCTGATCTAAATCAGACTATTGTAACTTCTGGCTGACTGTCTATCTTACAGGTATGGAGTATAAATCTATAAACTTCTCTGTTTCACACTGTCAGTACATATATCTTGCCTTCCTGGTTTACTCACAATTTCCAATTTCCACACTGTCCATAGAGGAATGCAAGTCCCAAATAGCTTGTACTTCACTGCAGATTATGAACAGGCTCTGTAGGCTAAATCCTTTCTCACATTAGGTGCTAATGGAGTCTATAAGCTGAGGTAACACTCTTGTCTCCACTAGTCTTTCCTTATACTCTTTCAAAACACTGGATCACATTTATCCCTCTCTTGAGGCATACCGTTGGTCTGTGCATAACTCAGAGGGGTAGCTTAATGTCAGCTCTTCTAGGTTCACCAGGTCTAGTCCTAGCTTTGGTCAGCCAGCTCGTTTTGTCTGATTGTGCAGTCTAGCTGAGGCGCCTGACTTATGTGTCTGACTCCGGAAGTAGAGTTCCTTGGCTGTGGACTAAACTGATGCTGCCCCTTTCTTTAGGTCATAACTGACCTTGCTTCACTTCCCTGTGTCTCAACTGCTCACTCAACTGAACGCTCACTTCCTGCCTTTTCCCCTGTTATATCTATACGTGGTTCCAGCTCCACATAGGGGTGACTGGGAGTATTTACAAGCAAAAGAGAACCAGCCTGTTGGAAGAAATTACTGCAGTGTGGTGTGGCTGAGTTATTTGTTTTCAAGCACTTGCACTTTACATCTACTGTACCTTATCGGCATTGTGGCCCTCATACCTGTGATTCTCATACATCTTATCAGACTCTACATGGCCCCTGGTTGTGTCTCCTCTTCAGTGATGGCCATACTGTTGTTGCACTTTTTTCAAACCTTGTTTTAATCATGTTATATAATAAAGCCGGTCATTGATTTATTATTCTGGAGTGCGGACTGTCTTTATTTCTACAGGTTGTGTTATACCATTTCTATTGGATGGAGTCTGTTAACTTTCTTAAGAACAATGAGTTCATGTATTCAGCTTACCTCAGCTTTATCTGATCTCAGTAGAAAGTCCTTTTATGTGGATGTTAAAATCCTCTATTTTATGTCTCGTTATTTTAGTCATAGGGGGACATTTATCAAATCAGATGTCTGTTTTTGATCCTCACCACTTTTCAAAGCAGGGTTAAACATGAGATTAGAAATGGATCATGTCACATTTACTATCTGTGATTTTAGCAAAAGTCACAAAAAAGTCTCAACTGGTCGCCAGACACAGACACATAAAGCAAAGTCATACGTAAAAATGACACAAAATCACTGCAAATGATAAATGTTCCTCATGATGTTTCTTCTTTAGAATAAAAAAAAAAATCACACATGGCGGTGCAGCCAGAGTTTTAGTCAAATAATTGCACAAAGGTTCTTAATACGACCATTTTATACCTTCATATTTGTAGTGAATGATCTCTGGAGATTCCTGGGAGGCCTTCTGAGGTTCCCCTGTGTTCAGACACAGTTCATACATTATATCTAATAAACCAATTGAGATACAATCTTCAGGGATTTCATGTTTCATTTTATTGCTCTATTTCTCAAGATTGTAACTAGAGATGAGCAAATCGAATTCAATCCGAATTTCAGGAAAAATTTGATAAGTCACGATGCCAAATTTTCTTGCGTTTTGTGGTAACAAATCACATTTTTTTCTAAAAAGGCTGCTGCACATGTTAGAACGAGGAAGTAAGAAGCCAAGGAACCAGAGATCACCCACAATGTCATGCATGCAGCCAGCAAACCAATAAGCATATAGCCATCCCCAGTGATGTCACAGCTAGTGTTGAGTGAACATGTTCGGCCGAATACACTATTCGGCCAAACATGGCGGTGCTCGGGTCCACGCAGTATTTGGCCGAATACTGCGTGTGCTCGAGCGTCATGCTCGAGTCCCCTTCCCGCATGCTAATTAGCCAATTAGCGTGCGGGGAGGTATGGCATTCAGTGTAATGCCAGTTGCCATGTTAGCACCCGATGACGTGTTCTCGGCCAGTGTTAAACAGGGAGAGCTGCAGCAAGGAGGGACAGAGAGTGTAGGGAGAGAAGCACGCTAGGCAGGGATATAAATCGCTCATAAAAGACCCAAAAGCCCTTGTAAGGGCCATTATATCTGTCACAAACCTTTATTTACTGACATTTGAGGACCTTAAAGGTGGTAAAAATAGCTCTAGGTGGCCTGCCATTAATGCCACATGTGATGCTGCTGCATGCTGTAGGACACTCCCTGTATACTATATACCTGACATACTTTGCTATAATTTCTGCTGTTAAGCCCGCAGTACTTCTTTTGCATCTTGCTGTATAACATTTGCGCAAGGAGGGACTTGTGTAGGGATAGAATTTCTAAAGGGCGGGGTTAGTATCAAAAGACACAAAAGTCCATTGTTAAATTCTTCTGTTTTTTTGGGGTTTTTTTGGTGGCAAAAAGAACCCAAGTGTGCCCTGTCAGTAATGATGAGCAGGGGCGTGAACACCAGCCACATTACCACCACCAGCATGATCCGACACATGTCATCAAAGCATCCTAATAGGTGGGCCGAACACCTAGGTTCGCAATCTCTGTCTGCAGGTCACACCACTGCCTCCTCTTCCTCTCTGTTACGTGCTGTCCAAGACACAGGCCCAGATGCCTCCCGCCCTGCACCTGGACCTTTGAAACATCAGCCAGCACGTCCACTTCAATGCCCCAGCGCAGCGTTCAAATGTCCTTACCGCAGGCATTTGAACGCAAGTGCAAATACCCTGCCACCCACTTTCCAAGTTGCTGGCCCTGGAAATGTTGCCGTTTAGGCTGATGGACACAGAGGCCTTTTGCAGCCTGATGGCGGCGGCTGTCCCTCTTTACGCAGTCCCCAGCCACCACTATTTTTCCCGGTGTGCCGTCATCACCTTACACCAGCATGTGTCCAGAAACATAACCCGGGCCCTGACCAACGCAGTTACTGGCAAGGTCCACTTAACAACTGACACATGGACTAGCGCTTGTGGCCAGGTATGCTACATTTCCCTGATGGCACACTGGGTGAACGTTGTGGAGGCTGGGAGCGTGTCGTAACCTGGGATGGCCCAGGTGCTACCCACACTGAGGTTTGCGGGCCCTACTTCCATCCGGATTTCCGCTGCCACCTATAGTAGCGGCTGAAACCCCTCCTTCTCTTCCTCCACCTCCTCCTCCACTTCTTCCCATGCAGAATTGCCATCTTGCAGCACCACTCAGACTTCTGTCAGTAGCTGAAAGCAGTGTAGCACAGCAGTCGGTAAGCAGCAACAGTCCGTGCTGAAGCTTGTTTGCCTGGGTGACAAACAGCACACCGCCGCAGAGCTGTGGCATGGCATAAGGGACCAGGCTGAGCTGTGGCTCTCGCCAGTCAACCTATAGCCAGGCATGGTTGTGTCTGATAACGGCCGCAACTTGGTAGCGGCTTTAGAGCTGGCCAACCTCCCACACATACTATGCCTGGCCCATGTATTCAACTTAGTGGCTCAGCGGTTTCTGAAAACCTACGCCAATTTGTCTCAGCTACTGGTGAAGGTGCGTCGCCTGTGTGCCCATTTCCGGAAGTCACCGACAGCTTCAGCCGGCCTGGCAACCCTGCATCAGCGCTTGCGGTTGCCGGCTCACCGACTGCTGTGCGACCTGAGCACGCGATGGAATTCCACCTTACACATGTTGAGCAGGCTTTGTGAGCAGCAGAGAGCAGTAGTAGAATAACAGCTGCAACACGGTCGGCGCCTTTCTGGTCAGCTTCCGCTCTTCACAAGCGACAAGTGAGCATTGATGTCTGACCTCTGTGAGGTTTTATGCAACTTTGATGAATCTACACAGATGGTGAGCGGCAATAATGCCATTATCAGCGTAACCATCCCACTTCTGTGTCTACTAAAAAGCTCACTGCTCACAATAAAGGCCGATGTTCTGCGTGTGGAAGAGGTGGAAATGGGGGAAGACCCTACACAGGGTGATAGCCAGACCACCCTGACAACGCTGGCGGCAGAGTATGTAGTTCCTTGGCCACCTTAGGAGGAGAGACGAGGGGAACACACAGCAGTTCCAACAAAGGTAGGGTGGACACTCTCCAAGGCCTGGGACAGTTTTATGACACCCGGCCAGCACCCTCACCGTGATGAGCGGCCTAGTGTGACAAGGAGGGAAAAGTTTTGGAAGATGGTAAAGGAGTACTGTACGTAGCTGACTGTTTAAACGTCCTCAGCAATCCCTCTTTGCCGTATAATTATTGGGTGTCTAAGCTGGACACGTGGCACGAACTGGCGCTCTACACCTTGGAGGTGCTGGCCTGCCCTGCCGCCAGCGGGTTTTTTTAGCGGGTATTTAGTGCCGATGGGGGCATAATTACTGATAAACGCATCCGCCTGTCAAATGACAATGCTGACAGGTTGATGCTTATCAAAATGAACAAGGCCTGGATTGTCCCTGACTTCTCTACTCCACCAGAGGAAAGTGGCTGAACATGAAGGAACCTTAAATCTGGCTTTTATGGTGTATTGAATACACTGTATTCCCTTGTACCCCTTCCTCTTCTCGTCCTCTTCCTCCTCTTCCTCCATCATATGAAACTGCTTATTAGGCTGCCCTCAAAGTCCACCAGCTGGGCCAGCTTGGGACACTTGTCAACACCTCATATCTGGATTGTAGAGAGACTATTCTTGTTTTCTCTCCTACCCTTAAAGGGGTTGTTTCACTTTAGCAAATAACATTTATTATGAAGAGAAAGTTAATACAAGGCACTTACTAATGTATTGTGATTGTCCATATTGCTTCATTTGCTGACTGGATTCATTTCTCCATCACATCACTGCTCATTGCCATGGTGGTCGTGCTTGCACACTATAGTAAAATGTGAGGCCCCACGACCTCGGACACCAGAGAGGCCAACGCTTTTTCCTATAGTGTGCAAGCACGACCACCAATGCTGGATTGTAGGGTGGTCATAACCATGGAAACGAGCAAAGTATAATGTGATGGAAAAAAATAATCCAGCCAACAAAGGAAGAAATATGGAAAATAACAATACATAAATGGCTTGTATTTACTTCCTCTACATAATAAATACTATTTGCTGAAGTGATAGAACTCCTTTAAATCCTTCTTGGATTATGTCCTTTCTTTTGGGTCCATTTGTGCTAGACCATTATGTTTGTTATTCCTTTTGTGTACTGTACACGATAAAACTTAAAGGGGTTGTCCGAGTTATGAAAAAAAAAAATATAGTACTTTAAATCCGATGGGCAGCAATATATAACTAAGTTAAGCAAGTTTTAGGCAAAAAAATCTCTATTTCCTCATTTCCCTGGTTCTCTTCTGGCCTTTGTTTACATGCAGTAATAACAATCTCAGCCCCTCCCCCTTCTCCCCCCCTCTCTTTAAAGGAAGTGAATACAAGTGCTGAGTGACATGTCTACCTGCTGGGATACTCAGCAGCATGTTGTATGTGTAGGACTACAAGTCCCAGCTGTACAATGACATTGCTGATGCACACAGGATCTTCCCCCTACCTTCTTTGTTATTTACATCTCCTCCAGATCAGCTCCAGTGTCAGCCCTGTGTCTGTAGGGTGAGGAGAGCAGATCCTGTGTCTCTTTACATCTGCAGCTGCTGTTGTAAAGCCTTCAGTGTGTTCTGGCTGAAGGGGTTAATGTTGTATCTGAAGGAATCCAGGGAGAGAGCAGATAGCAGGAGCCTGGCAAAGCAGGGAGGCGTGGCCAGTGACATCTCCTGTACAGACTGTTATCTGATCTCTGAGGCTTGTGCACGAAACATCACACAGCAGGGAAATAAGCTGACATCACAGGTCATGTGACCCTGAGTTAAATCTAAGAAACCAGCAGCTTTAGAAGCAGAAAGTGTATGGAAAAGCTGTTGTATTTGACTAGTTAGAAACATACAAAGGACAAAAAAATAACTCGGAGAACCCCTAAAAATCTAAGTTGGAAAAAATATATATATTTAGAGAGACCAACTACTATTATTGATTTGGAATTCTGATTGGTGATTGCTGAGGCCAGTGATTAGCTTCAGAGGTCACCTCTGGTCCAGTGGACACCACAAGTGGAGGGAACAAGATAGTTGTACGGGAAAGGTGGGGCTGCAAACAGATTAGTGTTATTGTTCTTAACTAGGCACTGGCTTCATCCGTACGGATTGTTAGCTCCTAGGCCAGACAACCTCTTTAAGTTTATGAAAAGCTTCTATGAAATCCTTGTTCCTCAGAGTATATATGATAGGATTAAGCAGAGGGGTCAGCACAGTATAACTTAGAGACAAGATCTTACTCAGGTTCAGGGATTGTCCTTTTTTTGGAACCATATAAACAATCATTAATGTCCCATAAAATAAGGAGACCACAATGAGGTGGGAGCTACAGGTGGAGAAGGCTTTCTGTCTTCCGGTATTGGATGGGATCTTCAGAACGGTGATGACAATGTACACATAGGACATCACAATTATTATTAAAGGTGCAATTATAACTAAAAATCCCATTATCAGTTTGTGAAATATGGAGATATCAGAGCAGGAGAGCTGCATTAGTGGTTCAAAGTCACAGTAGAAATGGTCAATAATTTGTGGACCACAGAAAGGTAGACTAGACACAGAAATAACATTGATCAACATAACAATAAAACCAACCAACCAACTGAAAATTACTGATGTCACACAATATATATGATTCATGATAGCATGATATCGGAGGGGGTTACAGATGGCCAGATAACGATCATAAGACATCACTGATAGTAGAAGACATTCTGAGGACTCTGAGGTAACAAAGACAGAATACTGGAGGAAGCAGCCGATGAGAGTCATAGTACTGCCTCCATACAGTACAGTGTGAAGAAGGACGGGGACAATAACTGTGGACACAAGGAGGTCACATAATGACAGCTGTGTAATGAAGAAGTACATGGGGGACTGAAGAGATTTACTCAACATGTACAAGACCATGATGAGAAGGTTTCCAGAAATGGTCCCAAGGAATATAACAACCAGCAGTGACAAGAACAGAAATGTCAAGTTTTGAAGGTTTGGAAATCCCAGAAGAAAGATGGAGGTGATATTATTTGTTAAAATCATCTGGAGAAGACACAGGAATTAATGACTGTTAGAAATCTTGTTGACTGTGACATTTTTGTGCAGAGTTCTGTACATGAGATTAAGCTGAGGGATACATTTACTCTGTCTTGGACCAAAGAAAATGGAAGTAGACAACAGCAGTCCTTATATCCTTAGCAATCTTCTTTATTTGGCATCCATATGGAAAACAGCTGACGCGTTTCTGACCTAGCGTAGCCATTAAACTTAACAAATACCCATATGAAATACAGCAAAATATATAACCCAGCCTGATGGGAGGAGGCTAATAAGTGCGTAGTATTATGTAGAAGTCACCTGTGTGATTCATGTATTAACCCTTGGCATGTGTATCTCTTCTGCATATGATCTAATAATGCTAGTGTATTTCCAGATAACTGAGCTGTAATCTCTGTATGTCATCTGCACACATAGGTAGACCTCAACTATGAGAGACAAAATGAGAAAACAAATCCAGAAAATCACATTGTCTGATTTTTAAATAATTTATTTGCAAATTATGGTGGAAAATAAGTATTTGGTCACCTACAAACAAGCAAGATTTCTGGCCCTCACAGACCTGTAACTTCTTCTTTAAGAGGCTCCTCTGTCCTCCACTCATTACCTGTAGTAATGGCTCCTGTTTGAACTTGTTGTCAGTATAAAAGACACCTGTCCACAACCTCAAACAGTCACACTTCAAATTCCACTATGGTGAAGACCAAAGAGCTGTCGAAGGACACCAGGAAAAAAATTGTAGACCTGCACCAGGCTGGGAAGACTGATTCTGCAATAGGCAAGCAGCTTGGTGTGAAGAAATCAACTATGGGAGCAATAATTAGAAAATGGAAGACATACAAGACCACTGATAATCTCCCTCGATCAGGGGCTCAATGCAATATCTCACCCCGTGGGGTCAAAATGATCACTAAAAACTATGAGCAAAAATCCCAGAACCAGGGACTCAGATCCTGCAGTGCCAGACGTGCCCCCCTGCTTAAGCAAGTACATATCCGGGGCCATCTGAAGTTTGCTAGAGAGCATTTGGATATTCCAGAAGAGGATTGGGAGAATGTCATATGGTCAGATGAAACTAAAGTAGAACTGTTTGGTAGATACACAACTCGACGTGTTTGGAGGAGAGTGAATGCTGAGTTGCATCCAAAGAACACCATACCTACTGTGAAGCATGGGAGTGGCAACATCATGCTTTGGGACTGGTTCTCTGCAAAGGGACCAGGAATACTGATCCGTGTACATGAAAGAATGAATGGGGCCATGTATCGTGAGATTTTGAGTGCAAACCTCCTTCCATCAGCAAGGGCATTGAAAATGAAACGTGGCTGGGTCTTTCAGCATGACAATGATCCCAAGCACACCACCAGGGCAACAAAGGAGTGGCTTCGTAAGAAGGTCCTGGAGTGGCCTAGCCAGTCTCCAGATCTCAACCCCATAATAAACCTTTGGAGGGAGTTGAAAGTCCATGTTGCGCAGTGATAGCCCCAAAACATCACTGCGCTGGAGGAGATCTGCATGGAGGAATGGGCCAACATACCAGCAACAGTGTGTGCCAACCTTGTGAAGACTTACAGAAAAGGTTTGACCTTTGTCATTGCCAACAAAGGATATATAACAAAGTATTGAGATGAACTTTTGTTACTGACCAAATACTTATTTTCCACCATAATTTGCAAATAAATTCTTTAAAAATCAGACAATGTGATTTTCTGGATTTGTTTTCTCTTTTTGTCTCTCATAGTTGAGGTCTACCTATGATGTCAATTACAGGCCGACCTCATCTTTTTAAGTGGGAGAACTTGCACAATTGGTGGCTGACTAAATACTTTTTTCCCCACTGTACACAGTGACTGCACCAGCAGAATAGTGAGTGCAGCTCTGGAGTATTATACAGGATATAACTCAGGATCAATACAGGATAAGTAATGTACGTACACAGTGACTCCACTAGCAGAATAGTGAGTGCAGCTCTGGAGTATAATACAGGATGTAACTCAGGATAAGTATTCTATGCCATGTACGCTAGTTCTAAAAAAAAGGTGGGTGTGGACGGGGAAGGTGGGGGTTTTTCATTTTATACAACCACCCGTTATAGATGTATAAAATGATCTAAATCTACACCAGCATTGGAGCTGGCATAGATTTAGGCCAGTGGTGGGCGATGAGATGAAGTTAACCGGTGCCTCTACATAACTTAGGCGCATCAAGTGCCAGTGCAGGGCTATGAAGATTTGGGTCTAAAACACTGGTCTTAATAATTGACCCGAATAGTTTTTTTTTTTGGAACACTGAGGTATAATACAATGTTAAAAAAATGTATTGAAAGGAGAACATGGTCGTTAAAGGGAAATACTTACAAACATATTGTTATATTTAACAATCCATTCCGTACAGTACATGTAGTGAGATGTGAACAGGTTTCTTTGCTATATGAATGAATCTTTTTGAGCGACGTTATGCTCATCTATGATAAATAATTATTTTCTCCTTACACAGTCTGCTAATTTCCCTCAGAACGATGATTTTGTGTTTTCAGCTTTCCTCAGCTTCATCTCTTCTTGGTGTGGATGTTGGATAGAATTAAACAAATCCCACACATGGTACTGCAGCCACTGTTTTAGTCAAACAATTGTATGAATGTTTTTAATACAGCCATTTTATACCTTCATATGTGGAGTGATCAACATCTGGAGATTCCTGGGAGGCCTTCCGAGATTCCCCTGTTTTCAGATGCAATTCATAAATGATGTCTAATTAACCAACTGAGATACAGTCTTAAAGGATTTCATGTTTCATTTTTAGTCCTCTATTTCTCAATATTATACGATTATGAAAATCAATATATGTAGGCTTACTTTGAACAATAAAATTGCTTAAATAATAAATAACATTTTCCAATGTACAACACAATACAATACAATACGCACAGTTATATTTTGGTTCCGTGATACTGAGAGACAGAATGTTTAACTAAACCACAATTGTCACCCGTAGATACTAAATTTCCTATGATGTCTTGAAAATATATTCACCCCAGAAGTTACTGTGTCAATACATTCTCTCAAAACTATTTATGTAACAAAGGTAGGTGATTGGAGATGAGTGGATGGTGGAAGGTCATAATGGATGTCTTGAAATTATCTAGCCTGTTCAAAAATATAATTCCAGAGCAATTACAAAGATTTGATAAATACAAAACGAAAATCTATTGTGGTCAAAATGAAGAATCATAATGCTGCAGTAGAAGGAACTGTGTTAGATGTATACAACAACCTAGAGGAAGCCAGGACACAGGGGAGAGAGGTAAATGTATGCTGTGGAAGGAAGTTGATGCTGAGGGGCTGATTGAGCAGGTTCAAAAAGCTCTGGCTCTGTTAGCCACAAATCAGGCCACAAACTTGGAAGAAAGCCGGAATAGGAGGTTCTTACACTGGTTTATCAAGAGGAACAGAGGCCGTCAGATTACCAGGGAATCAGTTACTCTGTCATTTCAGAATCAGCTCCAAGTGTCCTAGTTGTTGTTTAATGGACATTAGAAGGAGAGACTGGAGAGAGGGGTTAGACTATGCAATGTAGTGCAAGTGTCCTAGTTGTTGTTAAATGGACATTTTTACTTTCTATACCCCCAGATATGACGTTTGAGAGAGAGGGAGACTCCCTTCACACAGACGTGTGGCAGAAGACAGGGTAAATGTCAGACTATTAAAAAGCCTGAGAGACGATTTGTGAGAGAGAGGGATACTCCCCTTACACAGGTATGCGGCCTAAGACAGGGTAAATGTCAGATTATTGAAAACCCTGAAAGACAACATGTGAGAGTACTGGTATTTGGGAGGAATGGGATAGGCACCCTTAACATGATAATGCCATTCAAAAGGGAAAATGAAAACTAAACACCCCAAACTTGGATGGGAGAACACCGTAGGCAGGTCGAAGTAATATACATGATCTGGTAGTGCAGAGATTGGAACCACATGCACTGACGGCTAGTGAAGTGAAGGCTAAAAGAATTGCTTTTTCACTAAGGAGACTGGGTAATGGTGTGGGACCAGAAAGCTCAAGCGGAAGGAAACAATGCTGGAAATGGGAGTCCAGGCCTTATAGGGTAGTGCAACAGCCAAACCCAGATATCCCAGGTGAGGTAGAGAAGGCTGTGTGAGATGTATACAGCAACTTGGAGGAAGCCAGTAGAGATGAAAGAAGTTTTAAAAAATGTGATGCTTCACCAAATGTTGCCAAAAAATGTACTTTGTGTTGAATTAATTTGTCACAAAGCGTGTTAAATCAGCTAAATGCCGGCCTGTAGGGAGGGTGTATCTCAGTGTACATCACTGTGCATTGCAACATGTCCTTTCTAGTAGTGAAACACTTATCGTGCGTAGTGTTGAGCGAGCATGCTCGTCCGAACTCGCTGTTCGGCCAAGCATGCCTACGTTCTGGTCCACTCAGTGTTCGGCTGAAGACCGAGTGTACTCGAGTGCAATGCTTGAGGCTCTTCCCCGCACGTTTGTTCGCTGCTACGCAGCGAATAAACGTGCAGGAGAGTACTAGCATTTACTGTAATGTTGATTTGTACGCTAATGCTACGCACTGTACTCTAATGCGTACAAATTTGTATGCTAATGCGACGCACTGTACGCTAATGCATACGAATTTGAAGGCTAATGCTACGCATTGTGCACTAATGCGTACAAATTCAGTTAATTAGCATACTTTTATGAGTGAAAGGAGTAAACAAGGAGAAGTCGCGATTCTGACCTTTGCCTAGTTTAGTCCCATTGACTAACATTATGCTCGGGTGTTCGGCCGAGCAGTCGAGCACCCCCTAGTGCCAGAGCACCCGAGCATACGAGCACAGAGGTGCTCGCTCAACACTAATCGTGCGTCATTATGACAGGCAGGTCACATAAAGTATATGGATGGAGTGCATCAGCCTGCATCACAATAGGCTCAGTTCACACTTCCCTTATTTGGTCAGTTACAGGTCCAACACAAAGATCTTTTCATGATACCTTATCTGAGAGTAGGATTGGCTCCTGATTTTGGTTCACCATACAGTAAGTGCTGGAATCAACTGACCAAATAACTGAAGTGTAAAGTCTGCTTTATAGGTCAATGTTTGCATCAGGTATAATGTACGTAACCGTGTAGTGGCCCAAGATTCTACTATAGAGTGAAAGAGCGGTCTCATTTTACACTGCTGTTCCCACATAGATTGCCAGTTAACCTTAGCCAACGATTACATTTATATTGTGAAAGAGCAGTCTCATTTCACTGTTTGTTGGGTGTCCACATTGATAGATAAGGTATTGTGTTACTCACTCATTCTGCTATATAGTAAAAGAGTAGTCTCATTTTACACCATCTGTTATTTCCACAAAGATTGCTAGAGGGCCAGTTCTGCTACCTACTTATACAAGTAAGTTTGTGTTGATGTCAATGTTTATTTTCCATTCTTCTGATCCTTCGGAATAACAACCCAAAAAATCTGCATCCAGTCTTTTGAGTAGCCACCTTCACACAGTGAGTATTTGGTCAGTAATCCCATCAGCAAAAACAGGAGTGGGTTTAAAACAGAGATGACATGTTAAGGAAATATTTTCATGTCTTCTGTGTTTTGGAGCCACTCCTACTTTTGACTTCAAAATCATGATCAAATTCTGATGCAAAATACTGACTGTGTGATAGAGGCCTTATAGATGCTCCAAAGAAAGGATTTGCTGCGTCTTTCATTATTTGGTTCTTCTGATGGATAAGGAGAATGGTAAAATAAACTGTGCTGTCAACAAGGCCAAACAGGGATGCTAGTGTCCCCTGAACAGACTGGTAAGGGTGACAACAGCATGAGGAGTCAACACAGTGGCCCAGTCACAAAGTGGGGATGGTGGCAACAGCATGAGGAGTCATCATAGTGGCCCAGTCACAGAGTGGTGAGTGAAGCTACAGCATGACGAGTCAAGAGAATGGCCCAGTCACATTGTGGGGAGGGTGGCAACAGCATGAGGAGTCAATATAGTAGCCTATTCACAGAGTGGGGAGGTGGGGGCAAAAGCATTGGCAGTAACAGCACAAGATGGTGGGTGGCAGTAGGAGAAGATGGCAGCAGAGGCAACAGGTGTATGGCATCGACAGGAATCAGCATCAGAAGAGTGGCTGAAGCACGTGGCCAGAATTAACAGGCCATTTTTCTAAATTTTCTAGTGTGGCAGCACACTGCAGTCAGAACATTACTGCCAGAATGATCTAGCATGATGCATCAGGCACCGGTGTGTGTAGAAATCCTGGTTGATCCATTCCTGATTTATCTTTAAAAAGGTTAATCTCTTAACATTTTGTGTTGAAAGGCGGGTTCTCTTGGGGGTAACTATGCCCCCGGCTGCACTAAACACCCGCTCTGATACCACACTACTGGCAGGGCAGGAAAGCTTGTCCCGGGCAAACTCGGCTAGTTGCAGCAATAATTTATGTTTGGCTGCCCAGTAGTACAGGGGATCTTTGGTGACAGGGTGAAGTCCCTGAAGTATGCCATGTTAGGCCAAGGAGCCCCTTTTAAATAATAAAGTGACTCTGCCCTAAGGCAGAGCCACCGGGGATCACTGGACTCAGATCCTGAGTCACCCGAGCAGGGCAACCCAGGAACCAAGCAGCCGGAAAGGCAAGCTCCCGAAGGAGGACAGGGGATGAGCCCCAATGCCCGAAGGGCACGTGTGCACAGGCACACACTAATGAGCTCCCGAAGGAGGATAGGGGATGAGCCCCAGTGCCCGGAAGGCAAATGCACACAAGCACTCAATGCGCTCGAGTCTGGGACCTGAGCGCAGGATACCCAGCTCTCAATCGGACCACGTGTGCCGAGTTCCGCGCCTCCCGAAGGAGGTTGCAGCCCAACACACAATGTGGCCTTCAAACACACACACTGGCGTACACTAGGATAGTGGAACATAGATTGGAACCACACAACTCCTGCCTAGACCACAGACTACACCTAGTGTGCAACCAAGGTCCTAGTCATGAAGCAGAGCGACCGGGTCTCTAGCTTAGCAAAGCAACAACAAGGCACCGGCGCCTGCTGCCAATACTGAGGGGTTTTTATAGTGAAGCAACCAATTAACAGGGCGGTGCTTCCTGTGCAGGACTGGCGGATGTGACCTCACCTGTAGCCTCGAAGTATGGGCACATGATCACTTCCTGGCGGAAGTGACATCACAGGAAGGGTCAAGATCAGAGCTTATGACCACTTCCTGTGTCTGAACCAAAACACAGTGTCTTAAAGCGACAGTGTCGTAATTAGACTGCAAGCGCGCGCGTGCACGGCGTCGGTGCCCGCGCCTTACAGTACCCCACCTTAGGGCCCCCCCCTCCTCCAAAAGGCCGCAATCAGATCTGGGGCATTCAAATTATCCTCTGGCTCCCAGGTCCGTTCTTCAGGGCCGAATCCCACCCAGTCCACCAGATAGGACGTGACACCTCGTATAGTCCTAGAGTCAAGGATATCCCGTACCTCGTACTCGGCCTCAACGGTTTCAAGCTCCTCTTGTAAAGGAGGAGAGAACCTATTCAGCCGTACAGGTTTGAGAAGGGAGACATGAAAGGAATTTACGACTCTCCATGACAGAGGCAGTTTAATACGATAGGTGACTGGGTTAATTCAGGACAGTACCCGAAAAGGACCGAGAAAATGGGGCGCAAATTTCAACAACGCCACTCGGAGCCGAATGTATTTTGAGGAGAGCCAGACCAGATCTCCAGGCGCGAATTCCGGGCCGCTGGAACGTCTGCGATCAGCATGACGCTTCATTTTGGTCTTGGAAGCAGCCAAGGAGGACTGGGTCTTTTGCCAGACATCTCGCAGATGTGCGGCGAAATCCGCAACAGCGGGCATCTGTGCCGTGACGGGCAAAGGAAGAGGAAGGCGGGGATGTTGTCCATTCTGGACAAAGAAGGGGGTTTTCCCCACAGCGTCAGACACAGAATTATTTACTGCAAATTCTGCCCAGGCCAACAGCTCAGACCAGTTATCGTGCCTTGCGGAAATAAAATGTCGCAAGTAAATTTGGAGGGATTGGTTGAGTCTTTCTGCCAAGCCATTAGTTTGAGGGTGAAAAGCCGAAGAAAGATCCACATCAACCCCCAGTAGCTGGCACAGCTCCCTCCAAAACCTAGCTGCAAACTGCGGACCTCTGTCGGAAATAATTCGCCCCGGTAACCCATGCAAACGAAAGATGTGGCGAAAAAATAATTCGACCAAAGTAAGGCGCAGAGGGCAACCCTGGCAGCGCAACAAAGTGGCATACGTGGGAAAATAGATCAGTAACGATCCAGACCACGGTATTTCCTTCCGAGGAAGGAAGCCCCGTCACGAAGTCCATGGCGATGTCCCGCCAGGGACTCTCAGGGACTTGCAGAGGCATCAACAAGCCCGAGGGTTTCTGGCGGACCGGCTTATTACGGGCACAGGAGATGCACCCCAGGGTAAAAGCCCGAACATCCCGACTGAGACCTGGCCACCAATAGTGCCGAGAAATTAACTCCATCGTTCTTTTGGGACCTGGGTGTCCAGCCAGACGAGAATTATGGCCCCAAGAGAGGATCTCCTCTCTGCGAGCGGGTGGCACATACGTCTTACCTGGAGGCAGCTGGCGCAGACCAATAGGGTTCACAGGTAGAAGCTTTCCTGCCGGGATGATGGGACGAACCTCAGGCTCAGTACCATGGGCATCAAAAGAGCGGGACAAAGCATCCGCTCTGACATTCTTGTCCCCGTTCACAAAGTGTAAAACAAAATTAAAACGAGAAAAGAAAAGAGCCCATCTCGCCTGTCGAGCTTTAAGCCTCTGAGCAGATTGGAGATACAAGAGATTCTTGTGATCGGTGAAGATCACAACGGGAAACCTGGCCCCCTCCAGGAGATGTCTCCATTCCTCTAAAGCCAGTTTGATGGCCAGTAGTTCCTGATCTCCTATGCAATAATTCCGCTCAGCAGGATTAAAGGCCTTGGAGAAAAAGCCACAGGACAGTTTAGTCCCTTTGCCATCCTTTTGGTAGAGAAAAGCTCCAGCCCCTACAGATGACGCATCCACCTCCACGAAGAAGGGGCGTTGGGGGTCTGGGCGATGAATCACTGTGGCCGACAGGAAGGCCTCCTTCAGCGCAATGAAGGCATGCTCCGCCTCCGACGACCATTTACTAGGATTAGCCCCTTTGCGAGTCAATGCAGTGAGAGGAGCCACCAGAGAAGAGAAATGGGGAATGAACCTCCTATAATAATTGGCGAACCCCAGAAACCTCTGGACCGCCTTTAAAGACTGCGGTTTGGGCCAAGCCATGATGGACCTGAATTTGTCGGGGTCCATTTGAAGCCCCTGTGCTGAAACTATGTAGCCAAGAAAGGCCAACTGGGTCTTCTCGAACTCGCACTTCTCTAATTTGGCGTACAAATGGTTACTCCGAAGGCGGTGCAACACCTCCTTTACCATGCGCCTGTGGGTAGATAAGTCGCGAGAAAACACCAGAATGTCGTCCAAATAGACCACCACAGCGTTAGTCAAGAGATCCCTAAATATGTCGTTCAGGAAGTCCTGAAACACCGCTGGAGCATTACAGAGGCCAAAGGGCATAACCAGGTATTCATAATGACCGTCTCTTGTGTTAAATGCGGTTTTCCACTCATCACCCTTCCGAATACGGATCAGGTTATATGCCCCGCGCAGGTCTAGTTTGGAAAAGACCGTTGCGCCCTGAAACCGATCAAATAATTCGGAGATGACGGGAAGCCGGTATTTATTTTTTACGGTGATGTCGTTAAGACCCCTATAGTCAATACACGGTCGCAAGGACCCATCTTTTTTAGAAACGAAAAAGAAACCAGCCCCAGCAGGGGAACTGGATTTTCGTATGAACCCCTTCTCAAGGTTCTCTTTAATATAAGCTGACATAGCTTCGGTCTCCGGTACAGACAGAGGGTACACTCTACCACGGGGCGGAGTAGACCCCGGTACCAACTCGATGGCACAGTCGTAGGGACGATGTATGGGTAGAGTGTCAGCCCCATTCTTACAGAAGACGTCAGCAAAAGCCGCGAATTGCGCATGTAACCCCTGAAGCTCAGCTGGGAGGGGCGGTGTCTCTACAGAGATCACCCTCGTCATGCACTTGTCCTGACAGTAAGGACCAGGGATGAGCGAACCGAACCGTAACGAACCAGATTCGTTACGAACTTTCCCAAAAGTTCGGTTCGTCACCGAACCGAATTTTGACAAAGTTCGTAACGAATCTGGTTAAAATAACGGCGACGCAAAATATACGCATATTTATTGAGAATGTACGCTAATGCGTACGTATTCCATTAAGTAGCGTACTTTTAACAACGCTACACTGTATGTTCGTTACTTGAGTAGGAATGTTCGCAGACGCAGTATATGAGTACGCTAATGCGAATCCGAACTTTTAAAAGTTCGCTCATCCCTAGTAAGAACCCCGCTGCTTGACCTCACCGGTGGTCCAATCCAGTGTGGGAGCGTGTAGTCTCAGCCATGGAAGGCCCAAGAGGATTGGGTCCACAGACTGAGGTAATACTAGGAGTGAAATGATCTCCTTATGTAAGGCTCCTATCTGGATCTCGACAGGAACTGTGCGGTGTGTGATGCACCTGCCTAATTCGGAGCCGTCCACCACAGTGATGTTCATACTGGTGGCCAGAGGTTTGATAGGAATTCCGAGCTTCTGGGTCCACTTACGTGAAATAAAATTACCAGAAGCACCGGAATCAATAAAGGCTCTGCTTGGCGTGATCTTCCCATTTACCCTGATCAGGACGGGAAATGTGCATTTTGTGGAGGTTTGTACGTTCTCACCTAGGGGAATACCTCCCACTGACCCTAGGTGCGCCCGTTTCCCGACTTCTGAGGACAATGGGGAGCAATGTGGCCTGGTTTCCTACAAAAATAGCAAACCACCCCAGACCTGCGGGGACCGAGTCTGTCTATCTCCATAGATTCTTCAGGAGGAACCACAGGCCTGGAAAACACCGGAGCCAGCCGACCCCGTCTCCGCTCAGTAGCTAGCTCGAGACGCCGTTCGGACAGACGGCGGTCAATCCTTATGGCCAGATCGATGAGACCACGAAGAGTACCTGGTCTCTCTCTACCTGCCAGCTCGTCCTTAATGGACGGACTTAAGCCGGCGGAGAAAATGGCTAGCAAGGGAGCATCTTGCCATGCCAACTCGGACGCCAGGGTTCGGAAACGGATGGCGTATTGTGAAACCGATTCCGTTCCCTGGCGTAGCTCCAGAAGGCAGGAGCTGGCGGTAACCAGAGGATCAGGTCCCTGGAACACCTCTCTAAAGCAGAACAAAAAGAGAGGTAGGGAAACCACACATGGATCAACTCTCTCCCATAGAGGGGTAGCCCAAGCCAGTGCCTGCCCGGATAAGAGGGATATTATGAATGCCACTTTGGTGTGGTCATCCAAAAAACTGTCCGGGTTCAATTGAAAGTGGATCAGGCACTGACTTAAGAATCCCCGACACTCCTGCTGTTCCCCACTGAATCGTACGGGCAGAGGTAACTTAGGCGGTCGGTGAATAGCCACGGGAACTTGTGGACATACCGAAGCAGCAGCGGAGTTGGAAATAGCGGCAGCCTGCTGCTCCAAGGCCTGCAACCGACCGTCTAAGGTGGACAGCAATTCCGTGCTAGGCGCCGAGAGGGCGGCAGCACGTTGCTCCATCTCCTGCATGCGTTGTTCCCATAGTTTGATGTATGCCTGCATGGAGGGAGTCAGAGACATAGCACCGGCGGATCCCTGGCCGGTGCCTACTGTTAGGCCAAGGAGCCCCTTTTAAATAATAAAGTGACTCTGCCCTAAGGCAGAGCCACCAGGGATCACTGGACTCAGATCCTGAGTCACCCGAGCAGGGCAACCCAGGAACCAAGCAGCCGGAAAGGCAAGCTCCCGAAGGAGGACAGGGGATGAGCCCCAATGCCCGAAGGGCACGTGTGCACAGGCACACACTAATGAGCTCCTGAAGGAGGATAGGGGATGAGCCCCAGTGCCCGGAAGGCAAATGCGCACAAGCACTCAATGCGCTCGAGTCTGGGACCTGAGCGCAGGATACCCAGCTCTCAATCGGACCACGTGTGCCAAGTTCCGCGCCTCCCGAAGGAGGTTGCAGCCCAACACACAATGTGGCCTTCAAACACACACACTGGCGTACACTAGGATAGTGGAACATAGACTGGAACCACACAACTCCTGCCTAGACCACAGACTACACCTAGTGTGCAACCAAGGTCCTAGTCACGAAGCAGAGCGACCGGGTCTCTAGCTTAGCAAAGCAACAACAAGGCACCGGCGCCTGCTGCCAATACTGAGGGGTTTTTATAGTGAAGCAACCAATTAACAGGGCGGTGCTTCCTGTGCAGGACTGGCGGATGTGACCTCACCTGTAGCCTCGAAGTATGGGAACATGATCACTTCCTGGCGGAAGTGACATCACAGGCAGGGTTAAGATCAGAGCTTATGACCACTTCCTGTGTCTGAACCAAAACACAGTGTCTTAAAGCGACAGTGTCGTAATTAGACTGCAAGCGCGCGCGTGCACGGCGTCGGTGCCCTTGCCTTACATGCCACCACTTGATGGTTCAGGTTCTTCTCCATGTCCTGCTGCTGCTGGGTGGTTTCTTCAGTAGGCGGGTAAAGAAATGTGCTCATAAGAGACTGGAGACTCAAGTTACTGTTGACAGAGCTGGTGCTACTTATGCCCTCTCCTTCCTAAAGCAGTCATGGCAGTGGAGCATGAGTGCAGAGGGTCTAACCCTTCAGACCTTCATGAGGATGAGCGATGGTGCACATAGACAGCAACCAACTGACTACATATGATGTCTCCATAGAGACAGTAGGTGTAAAAAAGGCCCTCATTTTGGCCCGGTAGCAGGGTCTAGCATCGAGAAGAGGTAGTAGTCATCCTTCTGCCGGATGGTGATAATGGAGCTGTCACTACACAAGCAGCTCAGCATGCATCTGGCTATTTGCACAAGGGACCTGGAGTGACTCCCTGCCCCCAGTCAAAGTCAAAGTCCTCCTCCAGGAAGAGCCCCTCAGCAGGGGCCATATCCCTGAAGTTCCAGACAGCACGGAGCCAGGTGTTCATAAGAAATTATGAATTGACCATCCATCACAGGCATAAACCGGTTATTTATTTGTGACACTGGGGCCGAGAGGGACATGCCCATGTCCATAAATTAGTGATAAGATGTCAGAAAGCGGAGATACAGAGATGTCCAAGCAGGAACCTGATAAATGTGTCATGTTTGGTCTCCACCTGTAGCCAGAACCCAGGCAGATCCGTTGGAACCATTTCCCTCTTACCTTCCGGTCTGGAGCTACGGGCCATAATGGTTTTGTGGGTCTTTTGCCTACCAGAACTGGGAAGGGAGGGTGGAATCCTCCTGGAGGGAGGTGGGGAAGTGGCCGGCTACAAGTGAAAAGGCCACCTCAGGACAGAGGTATTGGTCTTACTCTGAAAGGGGGTCACATCTAGCATGTGTTTGGAGGGACCATGGACCAACTGCTGACATCACTGCTCCCATGTGACTACAGCCAGGATTTACAGCAACCCAGATCTCATCATAATCCAACGGACTACTCATCCATCTGGTAACTGACTGTGAGAAATGGACAACATTTCTCCTATCTTTTTATTATCTGTGTATGTCTATATGTCCAGGTTATTCTGTAATTGTGTGTGCCGCTCCGTCTGGCCTGCAACTGGAATCCGCATTACCTTTTCTGGAAATCAGTTTAGCACCTAAATGTTAAGGAACTAGCCTCTGCAAGTAGTAATGAAAGGTGGTTCCTTGAAATGCAGACCCTCAGACAACATGGAGCCTCACCCCGCATGGGGCCAAAACCAGTATCACAAAGGGAAAAACTATATCATAAACGATAACTCGTGTCTGGTAACTCTCATGTATTAATAATCGGGATCATTGGATTCCGTGGGATGTGGGCATTGTAGGGAGTCTAAATATCCCATCCCTGAGAGCCAGCCTTCCCACATAACCCAGATCTCAACTTCTGGGACAACCACAACACAACAACAACAAGGTCATGTGTGGTATCAAAATGATCAGCCGGATGTAATATACATAATTAAAACATGTTGGGTCCCGAATATCTATTAGTATGGATGGGAAGCCATCTTTTATTAATATTTCATGTCTGCCAGCTGAGTAACAGAGGTGGAGCCTGCACAGGTAATGAGGACCATCCCAGAAGGCTGGGACGGAATAGGAGGGAGACTCCTCTCTACTCCACCCTCTGCCCAATGGGGATAAAAATGGACTATTGGGAACATTTCGGGGAACTCAGCGTGGGGATCCAATCTAAATTGGGTTGCGTTCAACTTTCTTTTCCTATCCCCGGAACCAGGAGGGACTGCTGACCATACCATCGGTTGAGTAAGACCTTTCTGCTTTTTATCCTTTTATTTTTATACTGTTTTGTGCACGTTTCTGTATGTCTTATTTTTTGTAACTTTTTGTAACGAAGTACTGTACCTTTTTAGCACATTAAAGCACATCTTTAATGGTTTTGCCTTGTACCCTGAATGAGCCCAGTAACCTCCGTTTTCCTAAGTGTATGAGTGCGGTTTGCATTATCGTGTATTTGCTATAACTGTGGCCTGTGCTACTGTGAGCCTGCTTGCGAGTGGGGCGCTGTGGGGTTTTTCATAATCATAGCTATCTGGGGTGGTTCCTGCCATGATATAATCCCGTTAGTGGCTTATATTAAACGAGGAACTGGTGGAAGTCTACCAGGTTGAGAAAGCTCTGTTTTACTGGAGCAACGAAAAGGCTCTCTCAGCTTGTCAGGGTTGTGAACGAGAGTGGGGTTACGCCGGAGGTGTACTACAGCTCACCCCCCTGTCTCCCTATGCTTGAGTGGACTGGAGACGTCTGCGTAAACTGTACCAAGCTGACCTTACCTGCTCCTATGGAGGCGTAACATCACGTCTTGGTAACCAGTGACGTAACTGCATCACTTGAGCCCGACGTAGTTGACGCCAGACGGGGCTGCGAGGTACGGGTTTCGTCACAGACGAGTTCAGCCAAACTTTGTTTCTAAGTTCGGTTCGGGTCCCGAACTTAGTGCTCATTGAAGTCAATGGGGACCTGAACTTTGGGGCTGAAAAAGGGCTGTAAAAAAGTCATGAAAAGGGCTAGGGAAAAAGGAATGGGGGTAAGAGCAGTACAATTGCCCTGAAAACAATTGAGAATAGGGAAAGGACTTAAAATAACATAAAATACATAAAAATGAAAAATAATAATAATCTTGAACCAAGAGGTGTGGGTCCAAGTGGAGTAGGAAGTTGAGGAGGCAGTAGACATGGCAGTGTAGGTGGAAGAGGAGGAGGAGGAAGCCAACACTGCTTTTGTTTTGTATTTTTGATTTGTCTGTTAATTATGTGTATGACCTTTAGCCATATTTTGGCGTGCAGCCGGTAAACTTCTCTACTCCGCCAATCTAAGACATACAGTGCTGGCCAAAAGTATTGGCACGCCTGCAGTTCTGTCAGATAATACTCAATTTCTTCCAGAAAATGATTGCAATCACAAATGCTTTGGTAATAATATCTTCATTAAATTTGTCTTCAATGGAAAACCTCAAAAAGAATTGTCAAAAAGCCAAATTGGATATAATTCCACACCAAACGTAAAAAAGGGGGTGGACCAAAGTATTGGCACCCTTTGAAAAATCATGTTATGCTTCTCAAATTTGTGTAATTAACAGCACCTGTTACTTACCTGTGGCACATAACAGGTGCTGGCAATAACTAAATCACACTTGCAGCCAGTTGAAATGGATTAAAGTTGACTCAACCTCTGTCCTGTGTCCTTGTATGTACCACATTGAGCATGGAGAAAAGAAATAAGACCAAAGAACTGAGGACTTGAGAAGCAAAATTGTGAGGAAGCATGAGCAATCTCAAGGCTACAAGTCCATCTCCAAAGACCTGAATGTTCCTGTGTCTACCGTGCACAGTGTCATCAAGAAGTTTAAAGCCCATGGCACTGTGGCTAACCTCCCTAGGTGTGGACGGAAAAGAAAAATTGATGAGAGATTTTAAAGAAAGATTGTGCGGATGGTGGCTAAAGAACCTCGACTAACATCCAAACAAGTTCTAGCTGCCCTGCAGTCCGAGGGTACAACAGTACAACCCAGTGTCAACCCGTACTATCCGTCGGCGTCTGAATGAAAAGGGACTCTATGATAGGATACCCAGGAAGACCTCACTTCTGACCCAGAGACATAAAAAAGCCAGGCTGGAGTTTGCCAAAACTTACCTGAGAAAGCCAAAAACTTTTTGGAAGAATGTTCTCTGGTCAGATGAGACAAAAGTAGAGCTTTTTGGGAAAAGGCATCAACATAGAGTTTACAGGAAAAAAAAAAGGCCTTCAAAGAAAAGAACACGGTCCCTACAGTCAAACATGGCGGAGGTTCCCTGATGTTTTGGGGTTGCTTTGCTGCCTCTGGCACTGGACTGCTTGACCGTGTGCATGGCATTATGAAGTCTGAAGACTACCAACACATTTTGCAGCATAATGTAGGGCCCAGTGTGAGAAAGCTGGGTGTCCCTCAGAGGTCATGGGTCTTCCAGCAGGACAATGACCCAAAACACACTTCAAAAAGCACTAGAAAATGGTTTGAGAGAAAGCACTGGAGACTTCTAAAGTGGCCAGCAATGAGTCCAGACCTGAATCCCATAGAACACCTGTGGAGAGATCTCAAATGGCAGTTTGGAGAAGGCACCCTTCAAATCTCAGGGACCTGGAGCAATTTGCCAAAGAAGAATGGTCTAAAATTCCAGCAGAGCATTGTAAGAAACTCATTGATGGTTACCCGAAGCGGTTGTTCGCAGTTATTTTGTCTAAAGGTTGTGCTACCAAGTATTAGGCTGAGGGTGCCAATACTTTTGTCCCACCTATTTTTGGAGTTTTGTGTAAAATGATCAATGATTTGACTTTTTTTTCATTCTCTTTTGTGTTTTTTCATTGCAAGCAAAATAAATGAAGATATTATTACCAAAGCATTTGTGATTGCAATCATTTTCTGGAAGAAATTGAGTATTATCTGACAGAATTGCAGGGATGCCAATACTTTTGGCCAGCACTGTATGTAATAATCTTGAGCCAGGAGGTGGAGGTCCGAGTGGAGATGGAGGAGGCGGAGGTGGTAGTAATATTTTTTGGTTAGTTTTTTATTTATTTATTTATTTATTTATTTTGTTTGTTTTTTGTTTGTGGAGGCTTTAACCCCTTGAGGACAGAGCCCATTTTGGCCTTAATGTCTGGGCCAAATTTTTGAATTCTGACATGTGTCACTTTATGTGGTTATAACTTTGGAACGCTTTTACTTATCCAGGCCATTCTGAGATTGTTTTCTTGTGACACATTGTACTTCATGACAGTCATAAATTTGAGTCAATATATTTCACCCTTATTTATGAAAAAATCCCAAATTTACCAAAAATTCGGAAAAATTTGCAAATTTCCAAATTTCAATTTCTCTACTTTCAAAATACACCGTAATACCTCCAAAAATATTTTTTATTTTACATTCCCCATATGTCTACTTTATGTTGGCATCATTTTGTAAACGTCATTTTACTTTTTTAGGACGTTAGGAGGCTTAGAAGTTTAGAAGCCATTTTTCAAATTTTCACCAAATTTTCCAAAACCATTTTTTTTTAGCACCAATTCAGATATAAAGTGATTTTGAGGGGCTTACATAAGGAAACCCCCCATAAATGACCCCATTTTAAAAACGTCACCCCTCAAAGTACTCAGAATTAGATTGTTGAAGTTTGTTAACCCTATAGGTGTCTCACAGGAATAACCCAAAGATAGTCTGTAAAAATGGAAAATCAGATTTTTTAGACTTACACATTGGTGTAACCCCAAATTTTTCATTTTAACAAAGGGTAGAAGGATAAAAAGCCCCACAAAATTTGTGGTGCAATATCTCCCGAGAACGGAAATACCCCATATGTCTATGTAAAGTATTGTGTGGGTGCACAGAACGGCTTAGAAAGGAAGCAGCGCAGTGTGAATTTTGGAGAGTGGATTTGGCTGGAATTGTCACTGGGGGCTATGTTGCGTTCACAAAGCCCCCCTGTGTCTGAACACTGGAAACCCCTCACATGTGACCCCATTTTGGAAACGACACCCCTCAAGGAACATTTCAAGGGGTGCAGTGATCAGTTAGACCTAATTGGTAAATTACAGAAATTTAGGAAAGTGGACAGTGAAAATGAAAAATCCATTTTTTTGTTTTCACTGTCCACTTTCCTAAAATTCTGCAATTTACCTATTGGATCTAACTGATCACTGCACCCATTGAAATGTTCCTTGAGGGGTGTCGTTTCCAAAATGGGGTCACATGGGGGGGGTTTCCACTGTTTAGACACAGGGGGGCTTTGTAAATGTGACATAGCCCCCAATGACAATTCCAGCCAAATCCACTCTCCAAAATCCAATGGGGGCTCTTTCCTTTCTAAGCTATGCTGTGGGCCCGTACACCACTTTATATCCACATATGGGGTATCTACATTCTCGGGAGAAATTGCATCACAAATATTGGGGGGCTTTTTCTTCTAATAACCCTTTTGATCATGAAAAATATGGGCCTACCTCAACATATAAGTGTAAAAAATATTTTTTTTCATTTCCATTGTCCACTTTAATAAACTTCTGTAAGTTACCTATAGGGTCTAACTGTTCACTGCACCCCTTAAAATGTTCCTTGAGGGGTGTCGTTTCCAAAATGGGGTCACTTTTTGGGGGCGTTCACTGTTCAGATACCAGGGGGGCTTTGTAAAAGCAACATGGCCCCCCAGTGACAATTCCAGCCAAATCCACTCTCCAAAATCCAAAGGACGCTCTTTCCTTTCTAAGCCATGCTGTGTGCCCGTACACCACTTTATATCCACATATGGGGTATCTACATTCTCGGGAGAAATTGCATCACAAATATTGGGGGGCTTTTTCTTCTAATAACCCTTTTGATCATGAAAAATATGGGCCTACCTCAACATATAAGTGTAAAAAATATTTTTTTTCATTTCCATTGTCCACTTTAATAAACTTCTGTAAGTTACCTATAGGGTCTAACTGTTCACTGCACCCCTTAAAATGTTCCTTGAGGGGTGTCGTTTCCAAAATGGGGTCACTTTTTGGGGGCGTTCACTGTTCAGATACCAGGGGGGCTTTGTAAAAGCAACATGGCCCCCCAGTGACAATTCCAGCCAAATCCACTCTCCAAAATCCAAAGGACGCTCTTTCCTTTCTAAGCCATGCTGTGTGCCCGTACACCACTTTATATCCACATATGGGGTACCTACATTCTCAGGAGAAATTGCATCATAAATTTTGTGGTGCTTTTTCTCCTTACACCCTTTGTGAAAATAAAAAATTTAGGCCTACACCAACATATAAGTATAACAAAAATAATTTTTTTACGCTTATATGTTTGGGTAGGCCCAAATTTTTCATTTTCACAAGTGGTATAAGGAGAAAAAGCCCCCCAATATTTGTGATGCAATTTCTCCTGAGAACATAGATACCCCATATGTGTATATAAAGTGGTCTATGGGCCCACAGCATAGCTTAGAAAGGAAAGAGCGCCCTTTTGGATTTTTAACAGTGGATTTGGCTGGAATTGTCACTGGGGGCTATGTCACATTTACAAAGCCCCCATGTGTCTAAACAGTGGAAACCCCCCACATGTGACCCCATTTTGGAAACGATACCCCTCATGGAACATTTCAATGGGTGCAATAGGTGGTTACACCCCATAGGTAAGTTACTGTAGTTTGGGAAAATGGATGGTTGAAATGAAAAACCCATTTTTTTTATCTCCACTATCCATTTTCCCAAACTACAGTAACTTACCTATGGGGTCTAACCACTCATTGCACCCATTGAAATGTTCCTTGAGGGGTTACGTTTCCAAAATGGGGTCACATGTGGGGGTTTCCACTGTCCAGACACTAGGGGGGCTTTGTAACCATGACATAGCCTCCAGTGACAATTCCAGCTAAATCCAAAATCCAAAGGTCACTCTTTCCTTTCTAAGCCCTACTGTGCGGGCACACAACACTTTACATCCACATATGGGGTATCTATGTTCTCAGGAGAAATTGCATTAAAAATAGTGGGGGGCTTTTTCTCCTAAGACCCTTGAGAAAATGAAAAATTAGGGCCTACCCCTATATATAAGTGGAAAAAAAAAACTATTTTTTACACTTATTTGTTGGGTGGGCACAATTTTTTCATTTTTATAAGGGGTCTTAGGAGAAAAAGCCCCCCAATATTTGTAATGCAATTTCTCCTGAGAACGTAGATACCCCATATGTGGATGTAAAGTGGTGTGTGCCCGCACAGTAGGGCTTAGAATGAAAGGAGCGCCCTTTGCATTAGTCTGGAATTGCAATGTATTTCTATTACCAGGGCAGGAATTCCTCTGCATTCCGGAGTACCTGGCTTGTGACATCACTCCGGTTGTGACATCACGCTGTACTAGTGATGTCACAGGCCAAGTGCTCACAGGCCCTGTAGTGTTGATCCAGAGGAAGGCAAAAACCCCAGGAGGCAGACGCCAATTTACCTCACTGTAAGGAAAAATTCCTTCCTGACTCCAATCTGGCAATCGGAATAAATCCCTGGATCAACAACCTTCTCGGTTGAGTTCACCATGACCGTTTCCTCTGGTCCATGGTGTCTCAACGCTCTTACAGTGAAGAATCCCAGGGGTGACCTTAAAAAATGGGGACAAAGATCACAGAAATCTAATACCTCATAGACGTGTGGTACGCCTTGAAGCATTCATTTATGCAGAGGCCCGGGTGATCGGGACAGGTGTCACATTGATATCTGGTGTCCCTTCGTATACCTCTTTTGTAACACACTCTGCATCTTTTCTGTGATCGTCCCTTTTTCCCGGAGTGGGGGACTTCACCCGGGAAATGTTGCCCTGGGACAATACGGGAGCCTTCAGTTCCAGAGGTGCTCGCCTGTTCTTGGTCACCAAATATCAAGGCCTTTATTACTACCTCCTGGAACTGAAGGAATCTCCTTGTGTAACCGTTCAAGCGGCAAAGTACAAAGGCGTTGTACATTGCCGTTTGAACCATGTGGACAACCAGCTTCTTGTACCAGACTCTGGTTTTCCTCATGGCGTTATATGGTTTGAGGACTTGATCAGACAGATCAACTCCTCCCATATAATGGTTGTAATCCACAACACAGTTCGGCTTTAGGATCTCTGTTGTGGAACCACGCAGCGTCACAGGGGTGCTGCCGCTGTCATGTATGGTGGTCAGCATAAGGACATCCCTTTTGTCCTTATATCTGACCAGCAACATTCTATCACTACAATAGGCCCTACTATCACCCCGTGGTATCGGTGTTGCTAACAGGGAGGTTGGGAGGCCTCTCAGGTTTTTCCTTGCAGTTCCGCAAGCTGTGGTAGCTCGGGCAGCAAGGGCCTGAAAGAGATGGACGCTGGTGTAGAAGTTATCAACGTACAGTTGATAACCCTTGTCCAGCAGTGGGAACATTAGGTCCCACACTATTTTCCCGCTAACTCCAAGGGTGGGGGGGCATTCTGGGGGCTCTATGCGGGTATCCCTCCCTTCGTAAACTCTAAACCTGTAAGTGTACCCGGAGGTACTCTCACAGAGTTTATAGAGTTTAATCCCGTACCGTGCCCGCTTACTCGGCAGGTACTGCCGGAAGTGAAGTCTGCCCTTGAAACTTACTAGGGATTCGTCAAGGGACAGAAACTTCTCCGGGGTATAGGCCTCAACAAATTTCTTGGCGAAGTGATCTATGACCGGCCGTATTTTGAACAGCCGGTCATATGTGGGGTGATCACGGGGTGGACACGTTGCATTATCATTGTAATGCAAGAACTTTAGGATCAGTTCGAACC
Organism: Rhinella marina; assembly: GCA_900303285.1. NCBI lineage: Eukaryota > Metazoa > Chordata > Amphibia > Anura > Bufonidae > Rhinella > Rhinella marina. The sequence continues at coordinate 71,432 of ONZH01026733.1, forward strand.
GTTGCCGTGCCATCGCCATGCGGTATATTGGAGTGTTGTATATAATGTCACCACTCCAATATTGCCGAATTTTGGGTTTCTTCACTAGACCCATATGCAGAAAGAGACCCCAAAATGTCTTAATCTCTGCTGCATTCACAGACGTCCACGCCTGTGGGGGTCTGTGATAGCAAGACGTCGGATTTTGGGCCAGGAATTGACTGGCATATAAATTTGTTTGCACCACCATGTGCTCAACAAATTCATCACAGAAAAAGAACGTAAAAAAATCAATTTCTGTGAAATTTGTTGTGCACATCTGGATTCCTGCGCGTCCCACAAACGCAGGAATGCATGGTGCGTAATTTGGGGTGGCTGGGGTCCACACAGGAGCCCCTGTATGGGGGGGCTCCGGTGCGACCGTTCTGGGACGTCGCCTAATTGGACGCTCGTCATCACTGGATGACGAGGAGGAAGAAGAATGGAGGAAAGCAGGATCCTCTTCTTCTTCCTCACTGGCGGTATCGGTGTCGGAGTTATTGGCAATAATTTCATATGCCTCTGACACCGTATACCCCCTGTGGGATCTGCGGGACATTTTTATTTTCTAGGGGGAATGTGATGTGTGTGTGGGGGGTGAAATTACTTTATTATGTGTGTAGCGTAGTGTAGGGCAGTGTAGTGATTTTACTTTCAACCACTTTTGTGTCACTTTTTACCGGTGTGCATCCACTGGATGCACGCCAGGAAAAAAAACTGATAACTACTTATCAGCCGCAAAAAAACTGGCTCAATAAGCAGTTATCAGCCACGGACAACCTGGCCACACAGATGTTAGCCAGATGGCAAAAAAAAAAAAAAAAAAAAAAAACTGATAACCGCTGATCAGCCGCAAAAACACGTCTGATCAGTGATTATCGGCCGCAGACACGGGAGAATATGGCCATACAGATGTTGGCCAGATGATCCCCCAAAAAAAAAAAACTCTAATTAGCTGCTAGATGCAGGCAGGCCACTAGGTGGCACTGCTCTGCAAGAAGCTGGAGCTCCGGAACCACGAGGACGCAGACGGAGGCAGCAGCAGCAGCCAGAGGGACGGAGGACTGCAGGACAGGTAAGTAGGACAGGACTGGGGGGCCGGGGGGGGCACTTTACCTAACCAGGCACCTGCTCAGCTCGCAATCCGGACAAACAGGAAGCAGGCTGAGCAGGTGCCATTATTTAACTTTTTTTAACTTTATTATTTTGATTTTCTTTGTTCAGTGATTGGTCAGTGACCAGTCACTGACCAATCACAGCCGATCGGGGGGGGCGGGGGAGACACCCTGACCTCCCCCTAACCCCTGACACTCGGCGGGGATTCGCTAGAATAGCGCTATCCCCGCCGAGTACACGGAGCCTGCTGTGAATGGCTGGTCTGAATAGACCAGCCATTCACAGCGATCGCCATTATGGGGGGTGCACGGCACCCCCCGAGGCCTTCACTATGGATGGCTGGCTGTGTCTAACAGCCGCCATCAAAGCATGTTAACCCCGCTGCACTGAGCAGCGGGGGTTAACATGCATGACGTACCGGTACGCCCTGTTGCGCGAAGTACATCGCGCCCATGACGTACCGGTACGTCAATTGTCGCCAAGGGGTTAAAACATTGGAAAATAGCAAAGAGAATGCACAAACTGCACTGGAGTATAACAATGGATGGGTGCGGCCGGTATACCTGTCTTCTCTGACCAAGGTACGGACAAGTCCTGTGGGATCCATGCCTGGTTCATTTTAATGAATGTGAGCTGGTCCACATTGGCTTTGGACAATCAGATGTCCGTGATCACCCCTCTGCCGTGCTAAACACACGTTTGGACAATACTCTTGCCGCAAGGCAGGCCAGTATCTCTAAGGTGTAAAGGGCAAGCTCAAGCCATGTGCTCTATATCAAATGGTGATGCTGGATGTTGTGGCGTGCTGACAAAGCTTTTCCAAATTTTGGCCATGTTAAACCTCCCTTCTAAGGTGCTGGCGGTGCCCCTGCTGTGTTTAAGACTTCCTCCTCCTCCACCTTGTGCTTCCATGAGCCCCTGCTGTTAGGTGGGAACACCATTAGTAGCCCATCTACCAGCATGCGCTTGTACTCGTGCACCTTCCGATCATGCTCCAGTGATGGAAGTAAGGCGGGACGTTGTCCTTGTAGCGGGGATCCAGCAGGATGGCCATCCAGTGCTGATTACAATGGTGGCAACTCGGCAGTTGTTGCGCAGGCACTGCAGCATGTAGTCGCTCATGTCTGTCAGGATGCCAAGAGGCAACGACAAACTGTCCTCAGTGGGAGGTGTATTGTATATGTCCTCTGTATCCCCCCAGCCACGCTTCATTGATGCACGTGAGCTGATTTGGGTGCCATTCTGCTGTGAACGCGGTTCCTCCTCATTTTTAAAAACTGTGCCCTGGCTGGACAGTTGTATACCTGGCAGTTGCTGTTGTTGGTGCAGGAACCACCCTCTGAGCAACATGTGGATGACTGGCCTGATAACTCCTGATTCCTCCCGTGCCACATCCACATCCATCATCACCTGAAGTGTTTTTTTAAGGAGGCATAGAAGTGGGACAATAACACTGAGGACAGCGTCATAGCGCACATGGCACACATGCTCCACATGAAGGCTCACTCTTTGGTTGTGAAATGATGCTTTTTCGCAGAGCATGTTACCCCTGCTTGCAGCAGCTGAAACTCCACTATCGTCTGCTGCTGCTCGCACAGTCGCTCCAGCATGTGCAAGGTGGAGTTCCACCTTGTGGGTATGTCGCATATGAGGCGGTTAACAGAAAGGCAGAAGTTACGGTGCATCACAGCACATAAAGGTATGCACAGACAGCCCGCATTTTCTGCAGCAGCATTTTTCAGGAACCTCTGCACCACTAAATTAAGCACATGCGTCAGGCAAAGGATGTGCGTCAAACCTCGGCTAGGCCCAGAACTGCTATGAGATTTTGCCCATTTTTGCACACCAGCAGGCCTGGCTTGTGACTCAGCAGTACCAACCACTCATCGGTCTGTTCTTCCATGACCATCCACAGCATCTGCGCGGTGTGAAGTTTTTCCACCAAACAGCTGCTCAGATGTGATTAGGAGGTGGCAGAAGCGAAACAGGAGGAGGAAGCGAAGGAAGAGGAGGAGGCAACAGGAGGCACCAAAAAATATCCAGCAATTCTCGATGGTGGTAGGAAATGCGCCAAACCAATTTCTGCTTCAGGCCCAGCCTCCATTATATTTACACAGTGGGCAGTTAGCTAACTAGTCCATGTATCAATGATTATGTGGACCTTGTCACTGATATGGACCTTGTCACGGATTTTTTCCGCCACTCGTTCATTCAGGGCAGGGATGCCCCGCCTGAAAAAGTAGAGGCGGCTGGAAACCTTGTATTGTGGGCCAGACAGCCACTGTCATCAAGTTTTTGAAACTGTCCGCCTCCATCAGACGGAATGGCAGCATTTCAAAGGCCAGAAACTTTGAAATGCTGGTATTTAGGGCCAGGGCCTCTTTCTCTCTAGTGTTTGGGGTATGGACAGCTGAACGCTTCCATGGGATACTATAGAGATGCTCGGTGATACTGGTGGTGGTGGTGCCACATCCTCTCTTTGCAAGGTGCCAGATGGCCCTGTTATTCCAAAGGAAGACGAAAAGGCCAAGACCACAGCAGAAGAGAGAGCAGGAGGATCCTCAGATTTTTTTGTGGTTTTTCAGGTTTCTATTCCACTGCAGCTTGTGCTTCGCAGTTAGATGCCTGTTCATGTAGGTGGTGCTTAGGTTTAGAACATTATTGCCTCGCTTTAGGGTTCGTGCAAACCACCCATGTCTTGTCTTCAACACATTGCCTGAAGGACCGCCACACCAGGGAACTCCTTTGAGCTGGCTTTGGTGTGTTCTGTCCCTCGGCACATTGGGCAGTAGCAGGCATACTGGCTGGAGGCAAGCCGCTCTGTTTTTGCACCCTGCTTCCTCTTTTGCTGTGCAGCTGGCGCTACATGTCCCCCACTGCTTCTTCCGAACTGAACATGCCACTCAGATGACCTGGATGCCTTGTGAGATCTAAGACCCAATCATCCTACACATTATCTTCCACCCACTCCTCAACCCTGCCCTCCTTGCCGGTCTGCACAATGCAGAAAGCTGCATCATTTGACACCTGTGTTTCGTCATCATCATCATCATCATCAGAGATGCCCTGCGGTGGTTCTCCTACGCCTTCCTCCTCAAACATAAGTGGTTGGGCATCAGTGCACTTAATCTCTTCCACTTCTGGGGAAGGGCTAGATGGATGGTCCACTGAAACACCACCAACAGAGTCAACTAAAAGCATAAGTGACTGCTGCATGACTTGGGGCTCAGACTGCTTGGCTGATGTGCAAGTGGGTGAGGTGGAAGACAGATACCTGTGGGCCACCGGTGCCAACTCTGAGCTTTCAGCAGGGGACCAGGTGGTAGACAATGTGAAGGAACTGGAGGCACTGTCAGTCATCCAATCTACTACTGCCTGTACTTGTTCTGGCTTTACCATTTTTAGAGCGGTATTCAGGCCTACAAAATGATGCAGAACGTCCTGTCGCCTGTGTGCACCAGAGGAAGGTGTTTCATTTGGGTGCGTAGCTCGCAAATATCGACAATGTTCTCTTCCTGCAGCAGGAGCTCCACCAACACAGGCAGCACCATGACCATTTCCACATCCCCTATCTGATGCTCTCCTCATTTTTTATGTTCATTTTTTACGTTGGCTGACAGACCAAAAAATGGGTTTAAGTCACCGAAAGTAATAACAGAAATATTAACCATTATATGTCTGTGTCATGGATGCAAATGAGGTGTATCCCCCCCAACAAAAAAAGGGATTTATGTCACCGACAGAAAAAAACTGACAGATTAGCTATTGTATTTTGTGTCATGGATGCAAATGAGCGATATCTCTCCCCTAAAAATGGCTTTATGTCACCGACAAAATTAACAGACTGATTAACTCTCCTAATACAGTAAGACAGATGCAAACATGATGCTTTGAATCTCAAAAAATGGCTTCATGTCACCAACACAATTAACAGACTAATTAACTCTCCAATTACAGTAAGATAGATATAAATAGAGATGAGCGAGTAGTGTTCGATCGAGCTGGTATTCGATCGAATACTACGATATTCGGCACACTCGATTTCAATCGAGTATAACGGCGATGGCGCACTTAGAATTCGTTTCCCCTCCCACCTTCCCTGGCGCTCTTTTTCCACCAATCAACATGCAGGGGGGGTATGACAGGCACGCTGAGCACGCTGGCAGCGCGAAAACAGCGTCTACATGCATTGGCTGGAAAAACCATGTGACCTCGAATATTAAAAACTCAGCTCTTCCTGCTCGTACGCATATGCTGCGTGAACTTAGTCAGGGACAGAGGCTGGAGAAGGGAGAGACAGATTTTAGCTGTTGGACAGGCAGGAGCGTGAATAAAAGCCCTTATCAGGGCTACTACAGTGGACTTCAGTGATAGCTTTACTACAATATAGACTTTACAGAGAACGGCTGCTGTATTCAGGGATAGCTGCTGGAGTAGGGACAGAGAGAGGCATTAGTGGTGTATTAGGTGCTCTGCTACATACCAAACTATATTTGGCACTACTGCTGTGTACCTTGAAATATACAATATCTAGGCCTTTTAATTGGCAACTGTACTGTGCGTTCTCTTGCTAAATAATTTCACATACCTGGTGTAAATACCCACCGTCTGTTCAGTTAGTACACGGCTGTGTACTTTGAAATATACAATATCTAGGCATTTTAATAGGCCACTGTACTGTGCGTTCTCTTGCTAAATTATCTCACATACCTGGTGTAAATACCCACCGTCTGTTCAGTTACTACACGGCTTTGTACTTTGAAATATACAATATCTAGGCATTTTAATAGGCCACTGTACTGTGCGTTCTCTTGCTAAATTATCTCACATACCTGGTGTTAATACCCACCGTCTGTTCAGTTACTACACGGCTGTGTACTTTGAAATATACAATATCTAGGCATTTTAATAGGCCACTGTACTGTGCGTTCTCTTGTTAAATTATCTCACATACCTGGTGTAAATACCCACCGTCTGTTCAGTTACTACAACGGCTGTGTACTTTGAAATATACAATATCTAGGCATTTTAATAGGCCACTGTACTGTGCGTTCTCTTGTTAAATTATCTCACATACCTGGTGTAAATACCCACCGTCTGTTCAGTTACTACACGGCTTTGTACTTTGAAATATACAATATCTAGGCCATTTAATAGGCCACTGTACTGTGCGTTCTCTTGTTAAATTATCTCACATACCTGGTGTAAATACCCACCGTCTGTTCAGTTACTACACGGCTTTGTACTTTGAAATATACAATATCTAGGCCATTTAATAGGCCACTGTACTGTGCGTTTCTTGTTAAATTATCTCACATACCTGGTGTACATACCCACCGTCTGTTCAGTTAGTACACGGCTGTGTACTTTGAAATATACAATATCTAGGCATTTTAATAGGCCACTGTACTGTGCGTTCTCTTGCTAAATTATCTCACATACCTGGTGTTAATACCCACCGTCTGTTCAGTTAGTACACGGCTGTGTACTTTGAAATATACAATATCTAGGCATTTTAATAGGCCACTGTACTGTGCGTTCTCTTGCTAAATTATCTCACATACCTGGTGTAAATACCCACCGTCTGTTCAGTTACTACACGGCTTTGTACTTTGAAATATACAATATCTAGGCCATTTAATAGGCCACTGTACTGTGCGTTTTCTTGTTAAATTATCTCACATACCTGGTGTACATACCCACCGTCTGTTCAGTTACTACACGGCTTTGTACTTTGAAATATACAATATCTAGGCATTTTAATAGGCCACTGTACTGTGCGTTCTCTTGCTAAATTATCTCACATACCTGGTGTTAATACCCACCGTCTGTTCAGTTAGTACACGGCTGTGTACTTTGAAATATACAATATCTAGGCATTTTAATAGGCCACTGTACTGTGCGTTCTCTTGCTAAATTATCTCACATACCTGGTGTAAATACCCACCGTCTGTTCAGTTTACTACACGGCTTTGTACTTTTGAAATATACAATATCTAGGCATTTTAATAGGCCACTGTACTGTGCGTTCTCTTGCTAATTATCTCACATACCTGGTGTAAATACCCACCGTCTGTTCAGTTACTACACGGCTGTGTACTTTGGGAAAATACAATATCTAGGCATTTAATAGGCCACTGTACTGTGCGTTCTCTTGTTAAATTATCTACACATACCTGGTGAAATACCACCGTCTGTTCAGTTACATAACGGGCTGTGTACTTTGAATATACAATATCCTAGGCATTTTAATAGGCCATGTACTGGTGCGTTCTCTTGTTAAATTAATCTCACATACCTGGTGTAATAGCCACACCGTACTGTTCTAGTTACTACATCGGCTTTGTACTTTGAAATATACAATCGTAGGCCATTTAATAGGCACTGTACTGTGCGTTTCTTGTTTAACTTATCCACATACCTGGTGTAAATACCCACCGTCTTGTTCAGGTTACTACACGGCTTTGTAACTGTTGGAAATAATACAATATCTA
>ONZH01026734.1:0-79445 GCA_900303285.1 Rhinella marina
GTGTCAGAGAACATCATCCGTGCCCTGACCAACGTGGTTACTGAGAGGTCCACCTAACCACGGACACCAGGACAAGTGCTGGCGGGCAGGGACACTATATCTTCCTGACGGTACATTGGGTTAACCTGGTGGAGGCTGGGACCGATTCTGACCCTGGGGCCGCTCATGTGCTGCCCACACCGAGGATTGCGGGGCCTACCTCGGTCATGGTTTCTCAGGCTTATTATGCCTCTTCCTCCAACCCCTCCTCCTCTCAATTACCATCCGTGAGCACGGCGCTTTCAGTCGGTAGCTTTAGGCGCAGCAGCACTGCCGTGGGTAAGCGCCAGCAGGCGGTGCTGAAACTGCTGAGCTTAGGTGACAAAAGGCACATCGCCCAAGAGCTGTTACAGGGCATTACGGCGCAGACTGATCTTTGGCTGGCGCCGCTGAACCTTAAACCAGGCATGGTTGTGATTGACAACGGGCGTAACCTGGTAGCGGCTCTGCAATTCACTGCCTGGCCAACGTGTTTAATCTTGTGGTTCAGCGGTTCTTCAAGACCTACCCCAATTTGTCTGATTTGCTCACCAAGCTGCAACGCATCTGCGCATTTCTGCAAGTCAACCACAGATGCGGCCACTCCCAGGGCAGTGCAACGGCGCTTGCAACTGCCAGCTCACTGACTGTTGTGCGACGTGCCCACGCGATTGAATTCTACATTACACATGTTATCCAGAGTTTACCAGCAGCGCAGAGCGATGGTAGACTGCCAGATGACAACTTCCATGAGAACTGGTAGTCAAGTTAGTCAGCTTCCTCAAGTCTACAATGAGGAGTGGATGTGGATGTCTGCTATCTGTCAGGTGTTAAGCAACTTTGAGGAGTCAACACAGATGGTCAGCGACGATGCCGCCATTATCAGCGTCACCATCCCGCTGCTTTGTCTGCTGAAAAAGTCACTGCTCAGCATGAAGTCAGAGGCTTTGCGCTTGTCACAGGAGATGGGAGAAGAAGATACGTTGCTTGATAGCCAGACCACTCTCAGGTCTGTTTCTCAGCGCGTATTGGAGGGGGGGGGGGGGGAGATGAGGAGGAAGAGGAGAAGACTGTTGGCGAGAATGAAGAGGGTACCAATACTCATTCCTTCTTATCTGTTGAGCGTGTATGGGCTGAAGAAGAGGAGTTAGAGGAGGAGGAGGAGGAAATGGAGAGTCAGTCTATTGAGGAGAGGGAATTCTTGCATATTGGGACTCTTGCGCACATGGCTGACTTTATGTTAGGCTGCCTTTCCTGTGACCCTTGCATTAGAAGAATTTTTGCCAACACCGATTACTGGGTGTTCACCCTATTGGACCCCCGGTACAAGCAGAACCTTTCCACTCTCATCCCTGTAGAGGAAAGGAGTATGAGAGTGAATCAATATCAACAGTCCCTGGTGCACAAGCTGAAACTATCCTTCCCATCTGACACCGCTAGCGGCAGAGGACATAGTTCTGTGGGCCAACTAGTGGGGGAGAGGAGGCAGGCAGCTTGTCAAGCACTAGAAGGGGAACACTCTACAAGGCCTTTGCCAGTTTTATGGCACCCCAGCAAGACTATGTCACCCGTCCACAGTCTAGGCAGAGTAGGGGGTAGCTGTTCAGAAAGATGGAGAGGGAGTACCTAGCTGACCATACAAACATCATGCGTGATCACTCCATACAACTACTGGGTTGCAAAGCTGGACGCGTGGCCGAACTGGCGCTGTACACCGTGGAGGTGCTGGCCTGCCCTGCCGCTAGCGTGTTGTCAGAGCGGGTCTTCAGTGCAGTTGGTGACATCATCACTGATAAGCGTACACGCCTGTCAACTAACAGCGCTGACAGCGCTGACAGGCTGACGCTTATTAAAATGAATAAAGCCTGGATTTCACCGGAATTCAAATCTCCACCGGGGGAAAGCAGCTAAACATGAAGATTCTTTATGTATCCTCTCCTCTCCTCCTTCTCTTCTTACACAAACGCTGAGCCAACAGCCAATTTTTCAGAGGGCCAACTGGCGCTCTTTTCAAACAATGTTTACAGAGGGCCACCTACAGGCCCTCTCTCCAATCAATTTTTTAGGAGCGTCAACTACAGACAGTCAAAAACAATTTTTTAGGAGGGTCAACTACAGACAATCAAAAACAATTTTTTTAGGAGGGTCAAATACAGACACTCCAAAACATTTTTTTTGGGAGAGTCAACTTCAGACACCCCAAAACAAATTTTTGGGAGGCTCACCTACAGCCATTTGACTGCAATCTCAGTCTGACCAAGGCATTGGTGGTGTCACCGCCATGCTGTGTCAGGGTAAATTTATATGTGGTTCACCTGCTACCTCAGTCTAACTTGGTCACTCTAGGTTCACCGCCATGCTGTGTCAGGCTAAATTTTTGGGTGGCTCACCGGATACCTCAACTAACTTGGTCAATTGGGGGTGTCACCGCCATGCTGTGTCAGGCTACATGTTTGGGTGGCTCACCTGCTACCTCAACTAACTTGCTCACTTGTTGGTGTCACCACTAGACTGCGGCTACTGTGCCGCACACCACATAATTGTTCACTGGATTGTAGTATATATAACTGAGAGAAAACACGTACTCTTTAGACTGCGGCTACTGTGCCACACACCACATAATTGTTCACTGCACTGTAGTATATATAACTGAGAGAAAAAACATACTCTTTAGACTACGGCTACTGTGCCGCACACCACATAATTGTTCATTACACAGTAGTATATATAACTGAGAGAAAAAACGTACTCTTTAGACTGTGGCTACTGTGCCGCACACCATATAATTGTTCACTGGACTGTAGTATGTATAACTGAGAGAAAAAACGTACTCTTTAAACTGCGGCTACTGTGCCGCACACCACATAATTGTTCACTGCACTGTAGTATATATAACTGAGAGAAAAAATGTAGTCTTTAGACTGCGGCTACTGTGCCGCACACCACATAATTGTTCAGTGCACTGTAGTATATATAACTGAGAGTAAAAACGTACTCTTTAGACTGCGGCTACTGTGCCGCACACCACATAATTGTTCACTGCACTGTAGTATATATAACTGAGAGAAAAAACGTACTCTTTAGACTGCGGCTACTGTACCACACACCACAGAATTTTTCAGTGCACTGTAGTATATATAACTGAGAGAAAAAACGTACTCTCTAGACTGCGGCTAGTGAACCACACACCACACAATTGTTCCACTGGACTGTGGTATATGTAACTGAGAGAAAAAACATACTCTTTATACTGCGGCTACTGTGCCGCACACCACATAATTGTTCACTGCACTGTAGTATATATAACTGAGAGAAAAAACGCACTAAGCTCGGACGAGCATGTTCGCTCATCTCTAGTAGTCAGTGAATATCATTAAAAAAAATAGTGATTCTGAGATTGTGGGGTTGTCAGTGTTACTTTTAAATAATTATTTTAGGCCTCAATCGCCATCCAAGCAGAAAAGCGTGACGTTGTTGTTAGGTAGTCATTGAATATCATTTAAAAAAATATATATATTTCAGTTTGTGGGGTGGTTAGTTTCAAATAAGTATTTTAGGCCTCATTCGCCATCCAAGCAGAAAAGCGTGATATTGTTGTAAGGTAGTCAGTAAATATCATTAAAAAAAAATAGTGAATCTGAGTTTGTGGGGTTGTCAGTGTTACTTTTAAATAAGTATTTGTGGCCTCATTTGCCATAGAAAAAGAAAATTGCCATATAGTGTGTAGTTATGTGCAGTAACCCATTGTACTGCAGTTCAGCAACCCATTGTTAACCCACTCTGTGGGTGACGATATTTCTCAAATAAATAGTTAGGTCGTTGTGCGAGGCAGTGAGCAAAGTAAATTTTTTGGGGTGGATTTTTAATTTCCTTTTATACATTTGTAATCAATCAGTATGTCAGACATACGGGTGACAGGCCCTTCACAGGGGAGGGGCAGTGGCACAAATGTTTCTGGAATAGGCACAGATCGCAGCAGAGAAAGGGGACGTGGCATTAGGGGTCACTTGGCGAGGCCAGAGCTACCGTTGTCATCTAGCGGTCGTGTGTTGTCCACCAATCCAGCGGTTCTTGAATGGTTGACTCGGTCATCCACTTCCTCCCAGATGACATCGGACATCCCCAGCCAAGAGTCGGTGGGTTCGTCAGACACAACCCTTAGTTGGCATGGGCCTGGAGCACCTCCACTGCCCTCACCTGTCCTCAACCTGCCTCTGTCCTTTTCGGTTCCCTCAGCCAGAGAAGTACTATATGTTGTGGGCTGTGAGCCACTATACAGCGAGGACGAACTACTTGAGGACGGTCAGCAGCTACTGGGAAGCCAAGAGGTGGGGCAGAAATCCACTCCTTCCAGTAGACGGTCAAGTACTGATGAAGAGAGTGTAGTGGGAAGTGATGTTGAGAGCGGTCAGGCTTTGTACACAGAGACAGTTGAGGAGGACATTAGCGACATGTAAACTGTAGTTGAGGAAGATGTAGCCGATCACACTTGGGAGCCGGGTGAAGCAAGGGCTTCATTATCCTTATCGTCATCTGCAGACGAGACAGCTTGCGCATGAGGAAGCGGTGCAGCCAGCAAGTCGGTAGTGTGGGTGGGAGTCAGCGTAGTGGCAGCAGTACGAGGTTGGGAGCCAAACGGGCACAGGGTAGACCACACTCTTCGCAAGTGCTTTCCGACCTTGAAAAAAGCGGTGCAGGGGCTCAGCCAGGCAGCGGAGGTACCACAGTGCGAAGTGTTGGTGGTAAAATCGCTTACTCGGCGGTGTGGAAGTTTTTTGTTAAGACGCCTGAGGAGGTGAACATGGCTATATGTAGAATCTGTGGTCAGAAAGTGAAGCGTGGCCAGGGTGCTAATGTTGGCACCACGGCCCTGCGCCAACATATGCAGCATCACCACAAAGTGGCCTGGGAGAACCGTGGCTCAGATATGGCGGTTCAGTCGGCAGCAGCAACAGCAGCATCACCCAGTGGCATGCAGCCCATTTCAGGCAGTCAAGGCTCCAGCACCTCTGCCGAAGGGAGCTCTCTGTCATTATCTACCGCTCCAGATGCTCCTGCTCCTCCTCCTCTTATTCCTCGCCACTCAATACGGCAGCAGTTGTTCACCGAGGCGATTACAAAGAGACAGCAGTACGCGTCCAGCCATCCTACAGCGCAGAAGCTGACAGTGGTCCTGTCCAAGTTGCTTGTGCTGCAGTCCCTCCCTTTTCAACTGGTGGACTCTGCACCGTTCAGAGAAATGATGGCTTGTGCCGAGCCGAGGTGGAGAGTGCCAAGCCGTCATTGCTTTGCCAATAAGTCAGTCCCAGCCCTGCACAAATATGTAGAAGAGAAGGTGGCCCAGTCCTTGAGCCTGTCGGTGTGTGCCAAAGTGCACGGCAGCGCCGACGTGTGGAGTTGCAACTACAGTCAGGGACAGTACATGTCCTTTACGGCCCACTGGGTCAATGTGCTTCCTGCCCAGCCACACGAGCAACTTGGACAGGTGACGCCACTTTCTCCTCCTCATTGTCAAACTGCTAATCCTGTGCTAATGTCCGGCTCCTTCTCCACCACCTCAGCCTCCACTGCAGGGCCAAGTCATAGCGCTCCTCCAGCGTACCACAAGTGCAGGGCACGGCGGTGTCACGCAGTTCTACGCCTGGTTTGCCTAGGCAAACGAAGTCACACAGGGGAGAACATGGTGTCCGCGCTGCGCCAAGGAGGGCTGAGCCGTGCACCCTGCATGGCACACATATTTAATCTAGTTGTCAAATGTTTCCCCAAGTCTTATACCCAACTGCAAAACATTCTAAAAATGGCCAGGAAACTTTGCATGCACTTCAGCCATTCCTACACCGCCAAGCACACCCTCCTTGAGCTGCAGCGGCAGAATGGCATCCCCCAGCATAGGCTGATATGTGACGTTTCCACCCGTTGAATTATACCCTCCATATGTTGGACAGACTGTACGAACAGAGAAAGGTCATAAACGATTTCTTAATGATCCAAGCGGACAGGAGTACTCCCCTGTGTAATTTTGATGTCAGCCAGTGACAGCTCATGTGTGACACCTGCCGCTTGCTCAGGCCCTTTGAGGAGGCCACGTTATTTGTCAGTTGCCAGGACTACGGTATGAGCAACGTCATTCCACTGCTTCATGTCCTGGAACAGATGCTGCAAAATCTTTCTGGTCAGGGGACTGGAGACGTGGAGACTGCATCTCATGGCCACATGAGCCTGGTGGGGGCTGAACTGGAGCAGGAGGAGGACATTGGAGCACAAGCATTTAGTGTTTTTTTTTTACCCAGGTGACAGAAGAGGAGGAGCAGGAGCAGCCAGAGGAGGTACAGGGAGATGCGGAAGATGAGGCAGATGACCCAGATACATCATGGCAGTATACAGTGGAGTTGGAGGCAGGGAGTCCCTCCGAGTCACTTGCGCAAATGGCCCGATGCATGCTCACTTGCTTACGCAGTGACAGCCGAATAGTCACCATCCAGTCTAAAATGGGGGCCTTTTTTTCACCTGCTGAGAGGGAGGACAAACTGAAGTACTATAGAGACATCCTAGGTAGTCAGTTGGCTGCTGCCTATCTGCGTCGTCGTCCATCCTTTCGCAGGTCTGACCGGGGGGTCCCTCAGCGCTCACGTACCACTGCCACGGCTGCTGTTGGGGGGCCAGGGGTTAGGAGGAGTACCAACTCCATCAGCAGCAACTTGAGTCTGGAGTCGCCGATGAGCAGCTTTCTTCACCCGCCAAGTGCGGAAAGCACTCACCATAAGCGGCGGCAGCAGGTGGTGGCCTATTTGGACAGCACCCTGGCACTCCACATTGAAGATGCGCTGGACTACTGGGCAGCCAAACTGGATTTGTGGCCGCAACTGGCCGAGTTTGCACTGGAGAATCTGCACTGGAGAATCTGTAGTAGTGTGGCATCAGAGTGGGTGTTCAGTGCGGCATGGGCCATAGTTACCCCAAGGAGAACTCGCCTGTCCTTCAAAAATGTGGAAAGACTCACCTTTGATAAATTAGGCGTGGATCAGCCAGGATTTCTACCCACCAACGCCTGATGCATCAGATTAGATCAGCCATGATACGTCACCCAAACCTTGACAAATGAGACTGTATTCTTCAGGCTACCTGCCTCAGCCACTCTTATGATGCTGCCACCTGCCTGATGCCACACATCTACCAGCTGCTCCTTCTACCACCCAGCATCTTTACCAGTGACTGGTATTGCCACCCACCTCCCCACTCTGTCACTGACCCAATATGTAGCCTTCTGACGATGCTGCCACCTCAACAATCGGGTCTCCTCATGATGCTACTGCTGTCACCTCCAGGTTATGTCACCATGCCATTCTTTGCCCTGATGCTGCTGCTGCCGCCGCCTCCACACGCTGTCTCCCAGCTGCTGCTACGTCCAAACTATGTAATTGTGCCACTTTGTGGCTTGATGCTGCTGTGTCCGCTGCCTACTCACACTGTCTCCCAGCTGCCGCTACGTCCAAAGTATGTAATTGTGCCTCTCTGTGGCCTACTCATGGTGCGTCCCAGCTGCCGCCTACTCACGCTGTCTCCCCGCTGCCGCTACGTCCAAACTATGTAATTGTGCCTTTCTGTGGCCTACTCATGCTGCGTCCCAGCTGCCGCCTACTCACGCTGTCTCCAAGCTGCTGCTACGTCCAAACTATGTAATTGTGCCTCTCTGTGGCCTACTCATGCTGCGTCCCAGCTGCCGCCTACTCACGCTGTCTCCCCGCTGCCGCTACGTCCAAACTATGTAATTGTGCCTTTCTGTGGCCTACTCATGCTGCGTCCCAGCTGCCGCCTACTCACGCTGTCTCCAAGCTGCTGCTACGTCCAAACTATGTAATTGTGCCTCTCTGTGGCCTACTCATGCTGCGTCCCAGCTGCCGCCTACTCACGCTGTCTCCAAGCTGCTGCTACGTCCAAACTATGTAATTGTGCCTCTCTGTGGCCTACTCATGCTGCGTCCCAGCTGCCGCCTCCACACGCTGTCTCCCCGCTGCTGCTACGTCCAAACTATGTAATTGTGCCACTCTGTGACCTGATGCTGCTGCGTCCGCCGCCTCAACACGCTGTCTCCCAGCTGCCATTACGTCCAAACTATGTAATTGTGCCACTCTACGGTATGTTGTATTTAAATTTTTTTTACTGCTGCTGCCTCTCCCAGGGTATGTCACTGTGCCATTCTGTCTCTTTAAAATTAGTACCACTCCTGCTGCCTCTCCAACTCTGTGGCCTTGAAATATATTCCACTGCTGCCTCTTGCAGCTGCTGTTACGGTGCCACTCTGTGGCCTCAAAATCGGCAGTATGTCAGTCGTAAATTTTTTGTACGTTCTGTAGTCCCATTCCATTATTCAAAGCTCAAGTATACAGGAAACAGAGCTAACTGTAGTTGATGATGATGTAGCCGATTACACTTGGGAGCCGGGTGAAGCAAGGGCTTCATGGTCATTATCGTCATCTGCAGACAAAGGTTCGACTGATGCTAGCTCAAGTATACAGGAAACCCTGTTTTATTTGAACACTCGAATTTTTTAAAATAAACGATTCCGGCAAAGCTGTAGTCTGCACTGTACCTCCTCTGTCTTACATTCCCTGTCATAACCAGCCCCGATACCGATGAGAACATGTACAACAGTTGATCTTAACCAAAAGACCGAGAATTCTTTTTTACGGTCTGCTCTTCAGGGTATGTCACCGTGCCACTCTCTGGCCTGATGCTGCTGCCGCCGCCGTCGGCTACACACGCCGTCTCCTAGCTGCCGCTACCTCCAAACTATGTAATTGTGCCACTCTACGGTATGTTGCATTTAAATTTTTTTTACCTGCCTCTCCCAGGGTATGTCACTGTGCCATTCTGTCTCTTATAAATTAGTACTACTCCAGCTGCCTCTCCAACTCTGTTGCCTTTAAATGTATTCGACTGCTGCCTCTTGCAGCTGCTATTACGGTGCCACTCTGTGGCCTTGAAACTTGTTTGACTGCTGCCTCTTGCAGCTGCTGTTACTGTACCACTCTCCTCTGCATCATCATGTCAGTCATAAATTTTTGGTACGTTCTGTAGTCCTATTCCATTATTCAAAGCTCAAGTACACAGGAAACCCTGTTTGTTTTGAACACTCAAATTTTTAAAAGTAAACGATTCCGGCCCCCGGGACACTCAGCGATGAGCATGGGGGAGGCGAGAGGCAGGGGCTCCCACAGGTGGTAGCTCAGCTCCCTGCAGACCGCCAGCTCGATCTCAAGACGGAACTCCGAACTTTCTTGGCGTCTTGGGTCAATACTGACATTTTGTCACAGTCGAGGCAAAGCTGGAGCCTATACTGCACCTCCTCTGTCTTACGTTCCCGTCCACTGGCATAACCAGCCCCGAAACTGAAAAGAACATATGCGACAGTTGATCTTAGCCAAAAGGAAGAGAATTTTTTAGTACGGTCTGCTCTTCAGGGTATGTCATTATGCCACTCTCCGGCCTGATGCTGCTGTTGCCGCCAACAGCGCATGCCGTTTCCTAGCTGCCGCTATCTCAAAATAAGGTAATTGTGCCACTTTGTGGCCTCCAAATTATACTACTACTTCCATTATTGCTGCCACTTCCAGAGTCTCTATTTGTGCCACTCTGTGGCCTACTCATGCTGCTGCCACTTCCAGGGTCTCTCTTTGTGCCACTCTTTGGCCTACTCATGTTGCTGCCACTTCCAGTAAACAGTAAAGTAAACAGGCAGAAGTCATAGAAGGCAGCAGAGAGTGAGAGTTGATACACTAGCAGGCTAACAGAATAGCACACCTTAATTGGTAAACCAGTAAGCTAGGAACCTAAAACTTATACACTCTCTCCTGGGGGAAGGTGCCTTAAATATCCCGAGGAGACCATAGGCCACTGGCTGGCAAAGATAAGGTAATTGAGTATTAGCCCTTTAAGAACCTGGAGATGCTATGGAGAACAGGTAGAGTCCTTACAGCCTGGCTCTGGCCGTGTGGGACACTGGACTATGGCAGCCGTCTCTGCTATAGAAAGACAAAGGAAAACTAGCAGGGACCAGCTTCCTGGATAGGTAAAGGTGGGAATGTGGCAGAGAGAGCCTCCATGACAAGCATGGAGTGTCCCCTGGATGGCTCCATATTCCAAAGCTAGCACTCTCAGCGCCTGTGACATAACCAATTCTACAGATAGCAATGTGGACTGAATCTAGTCCCACATATTCCAGAAAATTGACAGCATTTTCTTTCTTCAGGGACCCTGAATAGTAGGGGTGCCACATACCCACTGATCTGATTTTGGAGGCCTATCTATCATAGACAAAGTCCCAGAGACCCCAGGTTCTTATTATTCTGCCTATCATGGCTATGTGTCAGAATTATACACCTAAACTTGTGCATTTTCCACCTGTCCTTTGTCCCGCCTTTTGCCCTCTTTTCATAATCCTAAGGCCAATTAACCATAGTGATAGAAAGACGTCCTGAATTATTTTTTTGCCTTTAATAACAAAGTGTCCCACCACTTACCATGAGCCCCAATGTATGTGAAAAAGAAGCATTGAGATGAGTGTGATGTCTATCCTTATATCCCATGTGTTTTTATTAGGTTTTTATATTTTAGACCATTTTTCATTCTTTTAAGAAGTGTTTTAATGAATCTCTAAATATAGAAGTCTGTCTTCATCCAATTAAACAAATGACTCTTCCCGGAATTCTCTTCTGAGGTTATTATATGTTTAATCCCCGATGGACAGATTCATATATAAATACAGCATAAAAGATGCAAGCATTTCATGGATAACACATTCTATGCAGGTCTCTGGAAGTCTGTTATATTTGTTTTATCTACTTTACGTGCCTTTTATACTTCTGCATTAACATCACTCCACTGGAAGGATGGTAAGTATCTATTCTATGATATCCTCTCCCAGTAACAATACTTACCTCTTATCCACAGGGCAGGGGCTAAGTATCAGATTGCTGGTTTTCCAACCCAAAGATCACGAGAATGGAGATCCTAGAATGCCCTTTGAGAATAGAGTGGTGGTGGACATATATGATCATCACTCCATGCACTTCTAAGGCAGTACAAGAAATAGCAGAAGAACTGTACTTGTCAGTCCCATAGAGGTAAATACACACCACCAGTTCTCATGATCTTTGGAGGATGCAGCAGTCAGATATCCAGTGATAAAATACTTAATGCCTATCCTAAAGAGAGGGGATGGGTGTAGTGAGTAAGATCACCCCTGCAATCCAACATTTTTATCTGGATGTGGTATTTTTTATCAAAGTGTTAGCTTATTTGTATGAATCTAAAAAAGAAAAAAAAATCTAATGCTCTACTATGTAAAAAGAAATTGGATTAATTTATTATGTGGAGAAAATCATTTCTCTAATTGGTTGTGATTATCTCTCTTTTTTTTGTGTTTTGCTCTCCAGCCGGCGTGTGCTTCCTATGCACAGCACGCTGCTAATTTACACAGAATCCCTCAGCTGAGGGATTCTCTGTAACTCCTCCTGTCAGCACACGGGATCTCTTTCTCTCCCTGCTAATGAGAGCACCGGCCTTCCATGTGTTTTACAGAGTCCCCGTACAGGATTCTCATCTATTACCCTAAGAGGAGAGAGGCCACAGGCAAAGCCTTCACCCTCCACATTGTTGGACTGTGGTGATGCTACAGGAGATTCAAACACTTGATGCCGATTCCTCTACATTTTACAACTGGTCACTTCAGGTCCCAGCAGAAGGATACCCTGCAACTGATTTTATAGAAAGGTCCCCCAAAGTAAAAGAGATTCTCCAAAGCAGAGATCCCTTTTTAACTATTCTTTAAATTGACCAAAGAAGAAACTGTGAGTGTTGCAACAGAAAAATAAAAATTCCATAATTTGTCCAGCTTGGATGTGGGTTGGTGTTCTCCCTTCTAGCCCTATGTCCTTCTGAACAGTTGTTTGGTGCTGTTTATCTAACCCGTTACCGAACAAACATCTTAAGAAAGAAAGCTCAGTTTTCATGTAATGCGAACACTATGGCCATGCTCCTCCATGAGGTAGAGTCACTGTGTCATCTGAACAAATTTGACTTGGGGCTACTCCTATGTGCATTATGCCCTGTACAGGAATCTGGAATTTGTTGCAAGGTAGCCACCAGACTGCTACCTCCTGGAGTAGTTTCTGTTTGGTTGACTGCTGACCCACAGGGGCCAAGAGACACCATTTTGTAGCACAGAGGGGTCAAGCAACATTGTAGTCAGGGACAGGCAGAGGTCAGGGCAAGCAGAGTGCATGCAATCAGTAAACAGTCCAAGGTCATGGTGGGCAGCTCAAGGAGTAAGATGGGACCTGCAGGGAAGAACAATCAGATGAAGGTTGGCAGGTCAAGGCCACCAGATAAGAAGAGTGGAGGTAAGCAGAGCCTCCCACTGTCCTAAATACCCAGGCAGCACAGGCACCACCTCAGATATAACAGTTTGAACCAATAACTTTTAGGGTTTGTCAGCTGAGCCAGTTCTGATCATCTGATGGCCTAGGCCGAATTTGTCTTAAATGTTCTTTAGTTACATATTTTACATTTTCTATTTTCTGTTAGAACATATTCCCCATTCCAAACTCCTGGCTCTGAGCTAAATAGAAGCAGCCTAAATGCTGCTGCTCCGAAGGACATAGTAAGGTCATACTTTAACTGGTCACCTACTTATTTTAATGGATGTTATATGACGTCATGTTAACAATTATTTTGTCCAATCTTCCCTCATTCAACTGCAGATCCGTGAAGATTTCGGATGAAGAACTCATATTGATAACCGAAAAGGCCAATGAAGCATGAAAAGAGGGTTGTCTACTCGAACCAATGGCCTTAATTGCAAATTCCCACATTCCCTATAAAAAGCCAACCATGGCACAATAGGGCACTGGTTCATATTTAGGCCCAGTTTGCCGGCCAAGCTATCTGTGCATCTGATCCATCTTGACCGTTCCTTTTCCATTCATCTTCCAGTATTAGTTTTCCAGCTGGCTTTATATCCCTGATCATTAAGTGATCAATATACTTTGCCTGTAACTGTGATTAGATTACATCTTTTATTGATGGCCTGGACATTTAGACCATCCTCTTTCTCCACTGGAGTCTCCACAGAAAATGATCCCTGTGGTATGTTGCTCTATTAAAATTGCATGATTGGCGCCTAAGAGTAAAGACAAACTAATTCTTGGCAGCAGAAAGTCTCAGCAGATTTTCCCCACCAGTAAGGAAGCTTCTTCCTGAGAGGACCCTTCAACCCTTGGCCACGTGTCTACAGTTGTGCTCATGCCTGGCCTAGATTCTACAACTAAGACCTCATCCATTTTACCATTGCTCCTTACAGTCATAGTGATGCCTTATCTTAACTGGTCCTAGATCCTAGTCCATTAATCAAGTTTCATTTTCCTTAGATAAGTCATCCTGTTTCAGTAAAAATATTTGCTCATGTAATTTATACTAGAAGAAAGTCATTGTGTAGAGCATGATCTGAGCCGATTACTGTAGCCTGCACAGCTCGAGCTGGGAGCGCGGACAGTGGGGAAGCAATGTTTTCTTTATTTAGGGCTTGCTGGGGCAGAACAGGGAAGCTGTGTAAGAATGGGTGGAACTACGAAAATAGACTTGATAGCAGTTACTATGTAGCCCTACAATTAAGGGGGACCATTTCCACTCAGACATAAGGTGCATTATGCATTACACCTTCTCTGCACTATTCCTGTGCTATCCTAGGACTGAGACATCATGTATGCATTATATCTGCATGTTTTTTTCTATATTGTGATATCCAATATTATGTGGTCTGGTGGTATGTTATCATAGTATGCATTATCCCTGTAGTGTGACATCACTGTGTGCATTGTTCTTGTGCTATGACATCACTATCTGCATTATCTCTGTACTAGGACATCACAGTGTTTTTTTATCTCTGTACTAGGACATCACATTGTTTTTTATCTCTGTACTGTAACATCGTTGTGTGTGTTATCTCTGTACTGTGACATCACTGTGTTTTTTATCTCTGTACTAGGACATCACAGTGTTTTTTTATCTCTGTACTGTAACATCGTTGTGTGTGTTATCTCTGTACTGTGACATCACTGTGTTTATTGTCCCTTGTGCTATGACATTACTGTGTGCATTAACACTATACTGTGACATCATTGTTTTTATCTCTGTACTGTGACATCACTGTGTGCCTTATCTCTGTACTGTGACATCACTGTGTGCCTTATCTCTGTACTGTGACATTGCTGTGTTTATTATTCCTGTAATGGGACATCACTGTGTGCACTATTCATGCACTTTACAATATCCTTGTTGGATGCAGAAGGTGGTTATGATGAGGTTTGGTCTGCCTTAAAGTTTTGCCATGGGGTTCCTTGGTTACTTTTTATGATCCTGTGCGTAGGATTTTTGCCTAAGAAGGTGGTTCATCCAAGAAGAATCCTACTGAGAGTACGTATTTGTAGTTCTGTTATAGAAGACATACTTCTACATAAAGGTGAACACTACCTGAATGAGGTGACCAAGTAGCAGTGTCCTCCTTCCCTACATTGTGTGTTAGGTCATTTTCAGCCTTGGGAGTCACAATTTACACCTTTGACACCTTTTTGTAGTTACTGATTTTATGCTCTGAGTTTATACAGTAAATAATTCCAATAATAATGTATTAGAGTGCAACAGAGAATGTGCGTAGAGAACCAGACATCACCAACAGAACTGGTCCTTCTAGGATTTGGACAACTCTACCAGGTCAAGCCTGTGCTTCTCTCAATGGTTCTTCTAATCTATTTTATCATTCTGGCTGGAAACTTTTTAATCATTATCTTGATTACCACAAGCCCAAGGCTCAGCTCTCCTATGTACTTTTTCCTCTGCAACCTTTCTTCTTGTGAAATTATTTTCACTGCCAACATCATGCCTAATATGATCTATGTCATGTGGAGAGATGGTGGGACAATCTCCCTGAGTGGTTGCATCACCCAATTTTATGTGTACTCATCATCTGGGAGCGCTGAGTGCCTTCTTCTTACTGTAATGGCGTTTGATCGGTACTTAGCCATCTGCAACCCCTTGAGGTACTCCTCAATCATGAATTTCAAAACCTGTTTTCATCTGGTGGTCTGGGCTTGGCTTTCTGGCTTCATAGGCATGTTTATAATAATCATAACAATATCCAATCTACAGTTCTGTGGTTCAGATATAGTGGATCATTTCTTCTGTGACTTAGAACCTATTTTACATTTGTCTCCATCTGACACCTCACTAGTGGAAATGGAAGTTTTGGTATACGCCATGGTAATGGGCCTTCTCCCCTTTCTGCTCATCATCTTAAGTTATGTGGTCATATTTGGTACCATTTTTAGGATACCCTCAAACATTGGAAGATATAAGGCTTTTTCCACTTGTAGCTCCCATCTGGCCTCAGTCTGCACATACTTTGGGACAATACTCATCCTTTACTTGCTTCCTTCGCAGCAACGTTCACTGGAAATCAACAAAATCCTTTCACTTTGTTACACTGTATTAACTCCTTTGCTCAATCCTATAATATACAGCCTAAGGAACCAAGAAATGCGAGCCTGTTTAGAATCAGTCATCTACTTTATCTTTCCGGGCAGTAATAAACAATGTACAAAAACCCATTAAAAGGCCAGAAACAAAAACAGCTTCCAACATGTCAATAGTAGAGATGAGAGAAGTTCTTCAACATTCAATTTAGCCTTCACTTTAGCAACCACTCTCTCTACTCATCTAGCTCACATATGTAGCATGATCTCTGGCCACACACATTACACCACTGAGAGGTTCATTCCTGATCATTGACCTGTGGTCATGGACAAACACTGTGCTCGGCCAAACACTAATTCCGCTCAAGCATCATGATGCACGGAACATCGCGGTGTTCGGCAGAACACTATGTGTGCTCGAGCGCGATACGCAGCCAATAAACGTGTGGGGAAGGTCTGGAGATCACTTTAATGCCGTAGCTATAAAGCACCCGATGTTCGGCTCAGTCTTAGTCAGGGAGAGCTGCTGAAGGACGGACAGATAGTGTAGGGATAGGAAGTATTTGTTAGGCAGGTTTAGTTTGAATCTTTCAGAGAACCAAAACTCCTTTTAAGGACTATTGTTTTATCTTGCTCATATTTATATTAGTAGTGCAACCTGCACACAATTGTTTGGCTGCTGAAGACAGTGACACAACCTCTGCTACATCTGTTGTGTTACATTTGCGCATCCTAAATACCTGTGACATTCAGTGTAATTTTTTCTTCCGCTGGTGACAGCAACAATACCTGCGATACATCTCCTGTACATCGTTTGCACATCCTAAATACCTGTGACATTCAGTGTAATTTTTTCTGCCGCTGGTGACAGCAACAATACCTGCGATACATCTCCTGTACATCGTTTGCACATCCTAAATACCTGTGACATTCAGAGTAATATTTTGGCCACTGGTGACAGTGACACAACCTTTCACTTAGTGCATAGTCTTTATGAGTGTCGGAGTCCCACAATTATACCACAATGTGAATGAGGCCCTCCTTTATGTGATATACCGGTTGTATCGGAGTGCTTCTTTCTTGTAATTTTTGGCAGCACTTGCACTTTATATACAAATAAATATACAGGGAAGAATGTTTTCTAACAATTTTCCTCTAAAATAGATTTTATCTTCGGTTTTGTGTGTATTATTGTCATTCCGTAAAAGTGGCGTAATACTCGGACAACATCGTTCCCAGCAGCGACCTGGGAGTCCAAGATGCATCCAGACATCCTCCCCATGCTTTTCCTGAACCATTTCAGTGGTGTTTCCATCAACCTTTTTCTGTGAACCACACACTCTCCCCTCTTCAGAGCAGGGGGTGCCTCGTTAAATAATCTGGTTCTCCCATCGACTTCCATTGCGCTCTGGTGCTCTGTAGAGCATCCCAAAGTGTTCTACTTGAGCACCAGAGCACTTTGGTGCTCGAGCAAGTAACTGGACTTAGGCTGAAAGCTTCCTCACTTCTGTCTTTTACCTTTTTCTGCCTTGCCCTCTTGTTCCCTGCTGTACCGCACACACATTTGTTCATTCCCATGCCACCCTCTTCTCAGTAGCTTTTGCTCCTAATACTCCACCTTGTGCCCTCTTTTCCTAATCAAATTCTTGCTCACATCACTCTTTTTGCTCCACACTCTCCTCTGCTACTAATATCTTGTACTCTACTACCCTCGTCCTCTATCTACATATCTTTTGCTCTTCCTGCTAGTATCTTTCACTGCTCTAAGGGCCATGCAACATTTTTTTGCCACAGTTTTTCATGCCAAAAAACACCTCTGAAAAGTCTGCCATTCATTTCTGTCTCCCAATGAAATGAATACAAGGCTTTACAGAAGCTTTATCTGGCACAGATTCCATGCGGAATATGTGCAAAAACATTGGCAAAAACCGTTGTGTGAACTGGCCCTAACTGTACATCTTCCTACAAGTTCTCCAGTATCTCTCTCAAATGTGATTTTGTTCATCCCTGCTGCTCCTGACACATATATGAACTATTGTGTTCTACTTAACACCCACATGGTCCCTCGTACAGTAAGTAGATATTCTCCCTTTATTTCGGCGGATCCTGTTTGAATGTAAGTTCTTGTGACTGAACTTGTATCACTTTTGGTATTTCTTCTCATGCTTCATTTATTGTAAGCATGTGCCTGAGGAAGGAGGTAGAGTAGTTCACATCAAAAACTACACAGTCCTAACAAATTCTCTACTAGTCATATGCCTGTGTTAACTCCATGCTGGAGATCTACTGTACTCTTGCTGTAATCAACTGGGAACTGGATTTCCAAGTTAGCCAGTAGAGTATTAAGGGCTCATTCAGACTACCGTATGTGTTTTGCAATCTGCAAAACATGGATACTGGCCCATGCATGTTCCACATTTTGCAGAACGGAATGGCCAGTGCTATGATAGAAATGCCTATTCTTGTCTGCAATTGAGGACAAGAATAGGACATGCTTTATTCCATGGAACAGAAGTACAGATGCGGACAGCACACGGTTTTCTGCACACATATTTCGCAGCCCCATTGAAATGAATTGAAAACGTCCAAATGAAAGTACCCAGTATGCATCATCATATCAGCACAATGCCTGAAAATAGGAATATCTATCCTCATTGTGTCACCTACGAGTGATAGTGTATACATATTCTAATGGTTTTACTTATGATTTGGCTATCACAATCATATGTTACCAGAAGCACAGCTCCACTTATCTTGTGTTGGAGAGCTTCAGCAGGCTGTTCTGGCAGGGAACAGCCTTCTGGAGCTTTCCTGATCAGTCATTGACTAAGGCTACTTTCACACTAGCGTTATGGAATTCCGGTATTGAGCTCCGTCATAGGGGCTCAATACCGGAATAAAATGCTTCAGTTTTGTCCCCATTCATTGTCAATGGGGACAAAACTGAACTGAAGACAACGGAGGCTCCTGAAAGCATTCCGTTCAGTCTTCAGACCGAAGAGCAAACCGCAACATGTTGCAGTTTGCTCTCCATACTAGTTATTCGCACCTTAACGGATCCGGAATGACTCCCACTGCAAGTCAATGGGGACGGATCCGTTTGGTGTGGACACACTTGTAAACGGATCCGTCCTCCATTGACTTTCAATAGAGGTTATTCCAGATCCGGAATTACGGATCCACAAGGTTGTATTCAGTACAGATCTGGCGGGTCCCTTCACCCGCCAGATCCGTACTAACGCTAGTGTGAAAGTAGCCTTATACAGCCTAAATACCTACCGTCCCCATTAACTATAATGGGGGCTGGCGGAGATCTGGCTGCAACCCAGCAAATATGCTGAAAATTAGGCGGACAAGCATCTCTGCTTGCACCAGTATTTGTCCAGCCGATTGTGATCATATTTTCCAGGTTGCGGCTGGAAGGCTGGTCCCCTAAGTTCACAGGGTTAGCATACATTCAGGCAGTGTCCAGCAATGTTGTAACTGGGGAGCTCAGGCAGGCTGCTTCCTCTCAAACATTAATGAATGAATGGTTCTAATACATCATTCCTTCTGATAAATTTCTTTGTGTAATCAAAAACATTGCACATTCCTCCTCTAGGTGCCTATGGTCAGCGGTGACAGCCATCTGTCCCTAGTCTGTGACTGGAACAAACTGTGCACCAACCTGTCCCACAGATTAGCCCATGTCTATACAAAATCAATGGAGCACCCCCAACCAGATGCCCAATGCCGTCTTGATGTTGATGTTGATGTTGGATGACAAATTTGGCTCCTCCTTAAACCCCATTGTCTAACTGTATGCCACGTCTTGGTTGTCTTACTTAGGACCATTTTATGACAAATTCTTACACATGTTAATCCACATCCACCTTTACGCTAAGCCCTGACACTTGTCTACCGAGGCACAAAAATATAACACCTAAAAAGTCTTGTGCAAGTCATGTACATCAGGTTTTGCACAAATTGAGCTGTAATTGTGGCATATTTAGCTTAGAAAATCTCCCACTACGACATTTGTGCTTTTTGAAATCACAGGCAAATTTCTAAAAAAAAAAAATGTAAATAATTTTAATGGGAATTTACAGGAGTTTTACACCAATGACCTATCCTTTGGATAGGTCATCAGTATCTGATCGGTGAGAGTCTGACACTTTAATGTCATTAATTAACCATTAATCAGCTGTTTGAAACGGCAGTGGGGTGCTTGCAGCGTCCTTTTCTCAGCTTTCCATAGGCAGTGTGACATCACATTCATTGGTCACATTGCCTAGGAGTAGGATGAGCAAACCTGACCTGCAAAGTTTAAGTTTGTACGGAATTTTGTGAGTTTGGGTACCCAGACATGAACCCTGACCTTTTCACTGAAGTCCAGGTTTGAGGGATTTATGAAATACTTTATTATTTTCCATTATAACATGTTTATATCGGAAAATAACATAACGCTTAAGATGGAAGGCAAAAGGGACACCTTTAGAGGCATTCAGTCATAATAGAAGTCTATGGGTCCCCATTGACTTAAAATGGTTTTGGGTTCGGACTCGAGTTTGAGTCAAGTACGGGTCCCGAACTTAAACTTTGTCCTGAAATTCGTCCGAACCCCGCAAACCCAAACTTCCACGGGTTTGCTCATCACTACCTAGGAGCATCTCAGCCTCATAAAAGTGAATGGGGCTGAGCAGCAATACCAAGCACATCGACATACAATGCATGGCACTGTGCTTGGTGAGGGTCCCAGGTGTCAGACCACACCAATCAGATATTGATTACCTACCCAGAAGATAGGTCATCAGCATAAAACTCCCAGAAAATTAGTAATTATTCCACTCTACTATAATATACTGTACCCAAAAATGCTAATAAAATATAGCTGCCAATTTTAATTCAAAAATATAATACGTCAAATGCAAGTGGTTATTGTAAAATAAGAAAAAGTGTTGGATTACCACTTACTGTACCTTCACTTAATTGCAACTATAGTACAGATTTACTAATCTAGTCTCAAATTTAGACATCAGAGCTAGACTGAGTGACTGATGCTAGATGAAAAATGTGGCTCCTCTTTAGACGTTATGTCTAACCTTATGCCACATCTTGGCTGCGTTACTTTAGCGTTTAGAGAATTTTTGTACCAAATTTTGCCACATCGCTTTTTCTTTAAGCCATGCCCCTTCCCGAGTGAGGAACAAAATGGTCTAAAACACCTAATTCTGTATGAGACAGAATGTTGGCACTTTTAGCTTACAAACTCTCCTCCTATGACTATTGCTCTTGGTTTATCAAAAGAGTCCAAAACTAAAGTTCAAGGTAAAACATTACATAAATGAAAAAAAAGTCACCTATTGTATTGCTCAGACTGTAGAAAAATGGTGAGGGTCAACAATGGGGTCAACTCAACTGTTGTATCCCTCGAGCATTGCCTGATGAGATAAGTTGGCCTGCTCACTTTTGAGAGGAGTAGTCCTGAACTCCTCAATATACCAACTTCAAAGAGACCAAGTATTGGAAAAATATATTCATTCTGATGTGCAAAGTTTCTACCACCAAGACAAATAAAAAGTTGCCTCAAACAGTGGACTCTTATGCCCTGTGGACATAGAAATGCAGTTTTTGAGACCATACAGTATGCATATTTTTTTAAACACTGTAAATGCAATGAGCACTAAAAACAACAGTGCAAGAAGGTGAGAAGACATAAGCAGGGATAGCAGCATTCAGTGCAGCACTGTAGGCAATGGTGAAAACAGGACAAGCAATTCCTGCACCCAGTGTGACAGTCCCGGCAGCAGCCGCCTCCTTCTTCAGCAGAATCCACAACTCCATCCCTCTGTTTTTCACAAGGTCTGCTCCTTAACCCGGATCCATTCTCCCAGTCCATACAGTCAATAATCCAAACATCTTGGAAACGTGTAGAAGATTTATCCAGTTTTCGAACCTCATGGAGGTGAAAGTTCTAAAATATAAAAAAAAGCACTAAGAAATTGCCTGATAAGAATCGTCTCATGTTCTTAATCCCACTAGTCTCTGAAGACAACAACCCAGTTATAGTAAAAGGACTTATTTTTTAATTTTACAAAATAATGGCTGCCTTCTTCCAAAAATAGCACCTGTATCTGATTGTGAGGGTCTGACACACTGATCAGCTGTTTGAGAAGGTCACTGGTGCTCCTGTGAGCTCTACAACCTTCTCACCAAGCACAGTGTTGTACATTGTACAGCAGCTGAGCCTGGTAAGTATAGCTCAACTCCATTTGCTTGAATAGAGCTCAGTTGAGCCTAGGCCACATGACCGATGAACGTGACTACTGTTGAGTGAATAGAAGTATCCAAAGTGAACTTCAATCTGAATTTGAAGGAAGATTTGATTCATTGCGAAGCCAACTTTCCTTGTGCTTTGTGGTAACAAATCAATTTTCCCTGAAATGGTGGTAAGAAAACAAAACCTTACTAACCTCACTAATTTGGGGGCTAAGAGGCTGCCACGGCCATCCTGATGACATCACCATGTCATCAAGTTTGCAATGGATCTTCAAGCAGGATGGTTGTGGTGGCCTGTTCGCCCTCAAATAGATGAGGCAAGTACAGTTTTTAAAAATTGTTTTAATGATTAACCACTAAAGGGCCTTAATATTAATCTTAGATGCTGAGATCAGATGTAGCAGATGAGGGGTTCGACGGGGGGGGGGGGGGAAGGGCGGCGCAAAATATCTGTTCCCCATCATTGCGCCCACTACTTTAAAAAAAAAAAAGTGCCTTGTGACGTGAATTTTTTCTTCAGCATAGCAGCCAAATCAAATTTTTAAGAACTTTTCTCATCTTTAAAAGTGTCATCACTGCCCTAGGCTAAGCTGCGAGAAGGCTCAAAGTAGTGCCAGGACTTCTCAACCAGCCGATTGTAGGGTGTCAGAACCCTAACCCCCCCAGAGGATAGCTCATCAGTTAAAAAGTCTCTTAAAACACCTGTAATATGCTAATTAGTCCTTTGGTTCAATGTGGGTGTCACCATTACACTTATTGCACCCAAGCTCCATTCTTTTCTGTGGCCAGCCCCCCTGGCTGCTTCGATTGACAGGGCCAAGCAGTGGGGTTCCCCATTCACCACATTTTTTTGGTCTGAATATTTGCACTATATTAGCCTACGGTAGGTCTTTCAGCCTTTAAAATGGGCTGTAGAATAATTTTTACTTTCATATTTGTGTGCCAATACTATGTTATCCTGTATGTGCCATCTTTATATATATGTGCTTGGCATAATGATTATGTGAGTCGTGATGACCTTTAAAAGGCCATTTAGTTCTGTAATTATTATATTTACTCAGCTATAGGGTGGTGGATTATATGGCAATCTGTCTTGTGTTTTATAAATGAATTTTTAAAAGGTTCTGGAGATTATGTATTATATATTATATATTATGAATTATAGATGCATTTATTTTTTAATCATTTTTGCCTTGTGCAACTTTTTTTTTTTTTTTTTTTTTTTAATTTGGGGGTAAGGACCAGACAGTGGCAAATCAGCAAGGGAAATGAAGGTTGTTGGTGAGTGATTCCCATTCATTTTATAGCAAGGGTTGTTATATATTTAATGATCTTTGTATTGCTTTATTATATGTAGTGTAAGTATACTCTGCCTGTCAGTGCTACACTGACAGGTTTCTAGCAGGTCAGAGACACAAAACATAAGATATGGTAAAAGATATTCCAAACCTTCAGCTATATTCTTCCACTTCATCATAGATGACATATGAGCCCGTACTCACCAAGTAGAGGAAAGCCCCAAGAATTACAACTTTCTCACAGGACTCCATGTCTACAGAGAACCGGAAGACGACCCAGGCAGATCCACCTTTCTTCTCGCTCATTATTTTGGCTACTTGATGAGACCCGTTCATGCTCAGTATCTTAGGGATGATAAGAGGACAAGAAATTAGATGGTCTATATATTGATAATGAAAGTCTTGCTGAATGCTGGAAGATATCTGCTGGATGCAGTGTATATCACATCAGCTATGGAGGTATAAATGGAAAATTAGCTCTTCCACCCCTCCTACCAGTAAATCTTTATTCTATGCTATAAGTACCTTCACAAAATCACTTACCTCTATAGATGTGTTCCTTTGTGTCTGTAGAAACATTGGAAGACTTGCAATTAATGTAGAGGTGTCCTTTGCGGTCTGAATGCAAATTTTTAGGTTTCCTGATACAGGATCAATTTTTACAGAACCCAGGGGGTGCATCGGAAGGGCAACAATTTCCAACTGGAAGAATAGGAGCAAGTATCTGGTTAGGTGGTTTACAGATAAGAGGAGCTCCCTGGGACAGAACAGACATTGTAGTTGAACTATTTGCTTTACCAACAGGGAAATGATTTTTTCAAGTGGCCATTACGACATGGTCAGGAATTTCAATTTCCAATGGGGGTCTCACCAAATTAGGCCATGCCAAAGTGACCACTCAGTCAGTGTTACTGATTGAGAGGACACCCTCCACCACAGACTACCTGTCTACACGTAATCTGTGTAACATGTAAACTACATGAAAAACAACCCCCAAACCGGAGGATGGGACACATATGTCTACTCCAAGTCCTTTTAAAATGCGCTGCCATCTCTTTAAAGGACCGTTAATTTGTCATTTGTAGTGATGGTATAACAGTAACTTTAAATAAGGTACAGGACACTCACAGAACATGAAACTAACTCTTGAACTATCCACTAGTGCTCAGGAGGATGAGAAGGACTCTTGGCATTCCCTTTTGCCCAACCTGTCCATTCATCTGTTACAGACCCTCCAGTAGGCACCAGAGCAACCAGTCTCTCTGTCCACTGTTCAGTCCAACAGAAAACTCTTTCAGTCACTATCCCGCACGACTTGTGGCTGTACTCGGGTCTGCTGACCACAGACAGCGGGTTCTTCTGGTTCTATACATAGTCACCACACACACACACACTGTTTCACCTTCTCTACTTAGTGTGCCATCCAGTTGTACCCTCCCTACACATTCATGCCACAATTCAACGCCCCTGCACTACCACTGACACTGTACTCTCTCACATTAACTGGAAACCAGAATACTGTTCCCTAGGGAGCAGTGACGATGTCAGATTGGCGCTGCCACCACGTACGTGTCCCAAAGGCCTTTGTCCATTAAAGAGCCTATACAGGCATGCATTACCAAGTAGGAGCAATCAGCAATGACGGCATAACAACAGAGCAAATACATGGAACACTACTAAAAGGAAGGAAAAGGAAGGTTATAACCCCACTGGATTGCATTAAAGTTACTTCAAGGTATCAGTTTTGGTATTATATAGGCACCATCTTGCAGTATGACGTTTGCACAGAATAATGGTATATATGGTGCTGTACAATTTTAAGACAGATTTAGTATTCCTATATAAAGGCTTAATGTATAATTTCACTGGAGCTTCAAGAGCTGCTCCCATATTAGGCTTTTATGGTATAGGATCATGATATACCATAAATGCCTGGTTCTGTAACTGCAGATTCCACCCCTGGGACCCTTACTTATCAAGAGAAAGGGGAGACGGTGACTTCCATTCACGATTCCCGATCACCACATTCTCCACTCCATACACTTGGTGGTTAAGTTATGGAAGGAGAAAACTCCCCTCTATTGAGGTGTATGGATAATGTAGAGGCTTGGAGTTTGTGATCAGATCAATAGACTCCCCTTTCTCTCGATAGGCAAGGGTCCAATTTATGGAGAATCCTGACCCTCAAAATTGATTCTATCAAATCTATTCTAATTTAGCAGGGGGAATTGTGCAGGAAAGAAGAATGTTAAGAGCAGATGTGCAACATGAAACTCAGGGACTTTGTTGCACAATCGGTAACAGGCCCCAAACCTACTATGCACCATTTGTAATGCTTGTACTTTCATCATCTTTTGCAGCAAAGAGGCTTTTGGGACTTCTGAGGCATCAAAGTCCTGGTGTGATGGCTGTTTCAGCATCCTATACAGCTACACCCCTGGGTACAAAAATCAGACAGCTCTGCGGGGGAGGGACTAGGGCTATGTATATAGTCAGTGAGGCCAGCAATAAGTCTATGATAGCATTTCATTACATGCCATGAAGTCAAGAGTTGTTACGGTCTGTGAATTTCATTAGAACCTGGTCAAAACTCATCCCTCGGATAAACTACTGTAGCTTCTTAGACTTATTAAAAATAAGATCAGTCTTATACTTACATAAGGGTCATGACCAGCATCATCTGAAATCAAATGAAGCCAAACTGTGTCCTTCTTGTAGCCATCTCTCAGATATATATTTAGGGAGGATCCAGAGGGTTCTGCTTTGTGATGTACTGAGAAGAGGGTTTTCCCATCACGAGTTTCAAAGACTAGAAGATAGGCAACAGTGCAGTAATAAGAGTGTAGAAAACAATGTAGTACAAACTATCTATTACATGCTGCTTCTTTATTACTGAGTGTAATTACTGACCCATGAAAAGCTTAAAGGAATTGTTTCATCTGAGACTTTGATGGCATATTGCTAGGAAATGCTATCATAGTTCTCCGAGACCCATTCTTCTCTCTAAAGCGGGCCTCCGAAAGTGAAGAAGAGCTCACCGCACATGCACGTGGCCTGCTCTCTATTAATTTCTATGGGAGTTCCAAAAAAAGACTCGCAAGCATGCTCAGCTATTTTCAGAAGTCCCGTAGAATTGAATGGACAACGTACTGAGCAAACACAGCCAACGCTACTTTTACTTCTATGGGAGTTCTGGAAATAGCTGAGCTAGCACTCACATAGAAATGATTCTTGGGTGGCCCCGCTCTGCTCACTTTGGGGGTTCGGTTCTGGAGATAGGTGCAGATCCTAAACATTGGTGGCATATTCTAGAGACATTCCACCAATGTCTCCGATGAGATGACCCCTTTAACTCAATGCAAAAGACAAAGCTAGTCTGTACTTTCTAACAAAGCAAGATAAATAAGCAGAAGAAAAGATACTGTAACTACAATGCAAAAGCAATATCTCTCTCGGGCCTAGATCTGTATCCATTCCAAAGTCAACATGAGAACCAACCTTTTTTATACTGTTGGAAATGTTGATATCAGGGTGAGTCTAGGGTACTCAACAGTAGTGAAGATTTGTCCTGGTCTTTGCCTGTCTACAACACTGGATCCTATGGTCCTAGTTTTTCCAAGTTACACTCACAAACGTAAATGTATTTTATCGTGATTATATGTGATGGACCAACACAAAGTAGCAAGTATGTGTGAAGTGAAAAGAAAAATATAAGGTTTTCAAAATTTTTAATAAATAGAAATCTGAAAGTGTAGCGTGCATTTGTATTCAGACCGCCTGAGTCAAAACTTTGCAGAATCATCTTTCACTGCAAGTACAGCTGCAAGTCTTTTGGGGTCTGTCTCTACCAGCTTAGCACAGCTAGAGGCTGAAAGTCTTGCCCATTCTTCCTTATGAAATAGCTTGTGCTCAGTCAGATTGGATGGAGAGTGTCTGTGAAGAATTTTAAGTCTTGCCACAGATTCTCCATGGGATTTAGGTCTGGACTGTGACTGGGCCATTCTAACACATGAATATGTTGTGATCTAAACTATTCCATTGTAGCTCTGAATGTATGTTTAGGGTCATTGTCCTGCTGGAAGGTGAACCTCCGCCCCAGTCTCAAGTCTTTTTCAACCTCTACCAGGATTGCTCTGTATTTGGCTCATCCAATTTTCCATCAACTCTGTGCAGCTTCCCTGTCTCTGTTGAGGAAAAGCCTCCCCCAGCATGATGCTGCCACCACCATGTTTCACGGTGGGGATGGTGTGTGCAGGGTGATGAGCTGTGTTAGTTTTCCGCCACTAGTAACGTTTTGCATTTAGGCCAAAAAGTTCAACTTTGGTCCCATCTGACCAGAGCACTTTTTCCAAATGTTCACTGTGTCCACTACATGGCTTGTGGCAAACTGGGACTTCTTATGGCTAGCTTTTAAAAATGTCCTTCTTGCCACCCTTCCATACAGGCCAGATTTGTGAAGTACATGACATGTCCTGTGGACAGATTCTCACACCTGAGCTGTGGATCTCCACAGCTCTTCCAGAGTGACCATGGATCTCATGGCTGCTTCTCTATTTAGTGCTCTCCTTGCCTGTCAGTTTAGGTGGATAGCCATGTCTCAGTAGGTTTGCAGTTGTGCCATACACCTTCCATTTTCAGGTAAGGCATTATGTTTGTGGGTGTAGCGTGAAAAAATGTGGAAAAGTTCAAGGGGTATGAATATTTTTGCAAGACACTGAACACACACACACACATTGTGACTTTTTCACCATAATAAACTCCCTTTAAAAAGTTTTGTCTTGTTCTTGAATGAAGGTACATGTTATGGGTATATGTTATGGGGGTCTGAATGTGCAATGAAAATATTTTTTGCAGTATTAAAAACACAAGAAATACATTATATATATATATATATATATATATATATATATATATATATATACATATACATATATTATCGCTATAATTGTACTGGCCTGATGAATAAGTGACACGGGTCAGTTTTACCACATAGAGAACACCATAAAAACAAAATCTAAAAAACTGGCAAAATTGCAGGGAACAAAAAACGGAAACGCAAAAACAGAAAATGGCCCAGTCCTGAAAATGTTAAGTAACAAACTAGGATTATGTGGAGATAGGAGGGAGTAACTAAAGGCTTCCTGTAAGAGTGTGAGCTCTTGAAAAATACCTTAGTGGTGGCTATTTTGGGTGCTCAGTATTGAGGGTGAAGTATAGCTGGGAAATATTCATTATTTAGATAGATCACATGTTTTTGTTTTGGTCACCCATCTACACCCACACATCACGTGAGCTCCAGCAAGAATCATCATGACACAAGCGTTGAGTGTCAGACTAGAAGTCAGTCTTTCTGTTCAACTGAATCGTGTGGCAGTCAGGGAATCAACTGTAGGACCACCTTCTTTCTGGCTCAACAGGGTAAACATGGTCTACGGTCTGAGGAGAGCATCCTCATGTTCTACAAGTTGGGCCAGTAACCTTTGAGTTTTTTTGAACAGTTTCTTTAGTCTAACATCACAAATTCATATTACAGGCCATGTTTCATTGACATTCGAGAAGTAGACCGCAGACCACCCTGACTAGTTCTGAACAGGACTATGGTCAATTATCATCAGTAATAAGGTTCTACCACTATTTTACCTTTATCTTTAAATATTATCTCTTCTACCTGTAAGGAAAAAGAAGGGTTGAGGTTCTGGTAGTGGAAACTAGTAAGGAGTTCGAGAGAAGAACATGACTTAGGCCCCTTTTACTTGAGCGGGAGACATCTCCCGTATCGTGTGCCGTGTACTGAACTCCCAGCACTGAACTGATTTATGATGCTATGTAACCCTTACAGTTCTGGAATGTGTTGAATAATGCTGACCATGTTATCCAACACATTCCAGAACTGTAAGGGTTACATAGCATCATAAATCAGTATAATGCTATGTGACCCCGTTCAGTGCCGGGAGGTCAGTACATGGCACACGATGCGGGGGACGTCCGAGTCTCCCGCTCGTGTGAAAGGGCCTAATGGTGGGATCATGAGTACAGACATTTCTAACCTTCGGAAGGTTTTCCAGTTCACAGGGAATGTTGACTATGGATGGAGTGGAGGTGTCCTGGTAGACGGTAGATTGCCTTGGTCTTTGTGGTTGGATTTGTATAGGAATATATTTCTTATCTGCAAAAAAGAAAGAAAAAAAATCATCACAGATCATACATTGTCCCCAATCTGAATACTACTTTCTGCATTACAATAAAGGTCTTTTTTGAGGATTCGGCAAAATAAAATAAAAAAAATAAAAAAATAAAAATATAAATAATAATAATAACAATAACAATAATAATTGAAAAAATTTAAATAAAAAAAAGTGACCGAAATGCACAGATAAAGAAGTGTAGGGAAGCTTTAAGGGTAAGGGTAAGGTCAGGTGTCCTGATGCATTTTTGAAAGCCAGAATCAGGAGTGGATCATAAAAAGAGAGAAAGTATAGAGGAGAGACAGGGCTTTTCCTCTTCTTGGATTCACTCCTGGTTTTGGCTTACAAAACAGCATACAGAAACCTGACTGTGCAGTCGCACCCTAATAAGCAGCAAATTAGGCTGTGTCCTTAAGGGGTTAACTTGTGAAGATAAATAGGGTGGGATGGGCTGCAGAGTCAAAGGGATAGCACAAAACTCTGTGTGTACATTATGAAAAATAATAAAGGAAAACAAAAACAGCAAAACCCACAACGTTACAGCGAGCACAAGAAGAATGCAGGTTAGTGACAGCCCATTGGCAATAGATCTGGGTAGTTCCTCGAAATCCTAGGCCAAATTAACCCCTTTTACTTCACATCCGTGACCTTTTTTCACGCTTCAAAACAACTTTCTATTCCGTTCTTGAGATAGTTATATAAGAGCTTGTTTTTTTGCAGGACAAGTTGCAGGCGAGGACTCCTGCATAACAGAGACCAGACGGATCCGTTTTGCAGCCTATAGACTTCTACTATGATGGAATGAATAATGGAATGCCTCTAAAGGCGGCATTCCGTTATGCATTCCATCATAGAATTGCGTTATGGGCCGTGGTAACAGAATCCATAATGCAATTCTGATTTTACCAGGAAACGAAGCGTGAATGAAGCGAAAAATATGAAATTCGCTCATCTTTACTTGTTGCATAGAAAATAATTTCATTAAAGGGGATGTGTGAGACTTTGATACTGATGACTAGTGTTGAGCGAATGGAAGCCAAACAAATTGACTTTGATCCAAACTTCAGGAAAAATTCGATTTGCCGCAAAGCCGATCGGCGGGAGTTACCTATTAGTTACCTATCTTGAGGATACATCATCAATAATAAGAAGCAGACAACCCATTTAATGGGACTGATCTGCCTCTAGGCCATGTGACCGATGAATATGACGTCTTTCTTATTATTGAAGTTTTATTTAGCGCCACGATCATATGATCTCTGTTTTCAGTATGGAGCCTAATAGGCACTCACAAATGGCAGATCCCACCTGGTCCTGCCAATCAATAAGAAGAGAAAGGGGCTAGCCGAGGAAGCAGGAGAAGCAATAGTGCACAGATTGGCTTGGGCCGCCCTCAGTGCACTTAACTGCTCATTTGCATATGGATTCAAATTATTTTATTTCCAGAATTAAACAACGGATTAGTGAAAGGTATTGTTACGTTCAGCTGAGCTAGCCCTACAAGACACTGTGCCTGGTTTATCAGAGAATTTCCTGGTGGCAGGCTCCCTTTAATGGAAGTCACATGTCACACGATGTAGACAAAGTTAAAGGGATATCCGGGAGTTAATTGTGATGACCAATAATCTGGATAGGTCATCAAGGACCCTCTCGGCCTCTTCCTAAGCCATGTGACATCACTGTACATCAGTCACATGGCCTAGGTGCAGCTCAGCCCCATTTAAGTCAATGAGGTTGAGCTGTAATACCAAGCACTGCCACTATACGATGTGCAACACTGTGCTTGGTAAGCGCTTGGGACACCATCACGCTTACCAGAGTTCCGGTGAGCGCCACAGCTTCCTGAAACAGCTGATCGACAGGGGTGCTGGGACTTGGACCCCCGCCAATGTGATAACAGGATAGGTCATCATCACTACTATTTCCAGGATAACACCTTAAATACAAGGCTCTTACTAATGTATTGTTATTATCCATATTGCCTCCTTTGCTGGCTCATTTTTCCATCACATTATACACTGCTCGTTTCCATAGTTACAGACCACCCTGCAGCCAGGACAGGAGCTGCTGCACATACTGTATGTGCCTACAGTATGTGCACTCCCACAGTTCCTACCATCAGAAAGGTCTGGGCCTTTTCCTATAATGTGCATGAACGACTACCACTGATGGATTGCAGGGTGGTCGTAACCATGGAAACAATCAGTGTATAATGTGATGGAAAAATGAATCCAGCCAGCAAAGGAAGCAATATGGACAACCACAATGCATTAGAAAGTGGCTTGTAGTCACTTTATCTATATGATAAATGCCACTTACTGAAGTGAGACAACCCTTTTAACATCTTGGTTAAGGCAAAATACAAAAAAAACATCATGAAGGCTACTAACCTGAAGTCATGGCCTCTTGTCAGCATTGAGTAAGTTCTACCTATAAAATAAACGTATGCAGTTTAGAGCGATGTGTAAGATCCAGAGAAATCACACGGTACATGTATCACACAGAACAAGAGCACCACATCCTCATTGTTCACCAGGCACAGCGCCATACATTTGGTTGTGGTTGTGCCCGGTACTACAGTGGCGGTGTGCATGGGTAAACAATGAAAGGAACCCTTTGTTTATAAAATCAATGTGCTGCCAAAAGTGGGATCTCCACCAATCTTTATAAGTGGTCAATTCCAAGCACAGGCCAACAACGCAAGAAATGATCTTAGATCACAATGGAAGAGTCTCAGCGAGGACACAGACACAAGTAAATCATAGTAGAAGACATATGAGAGGATACTTAGCCTTCCAAGCAGAGCTCCTGATGAACGTAACGTCACATATAGCCTAGGGCTGTGATGGCTAACCTCCAGCACTCCAGCTATGGTAAAACCAACTCCCAAGATCCACACTTGTTTAGCTGTTTTCAGAACATATAGAAATGAATGGAGCATGCTGGCTGTTGTAGGGTCACCACAGCTGGAGTTCTGGTGGTTACCCATCACTGGCTTAGGAAGAGGTCGTGGCACTCACAGAACTGCTGCATCCTCTAATTGGAGAGGCTGCCTTGAGGTGGACACCTATCGATCAGATACTGATGACTTACCCTTAGTGTTAAACAGTCAGACCACCCCTTTAAACCTTTTAGGACACAGCCTATTTTTAACTTTTTTTACCTTTCCATTCCTGTAGCCATACTGTATGTATCACTGTAATATTAATGTCAGATGCCCCGATCAGCTATGAACGGGGCATCTGAGGGCAATGATGGGGAGCCCTGTAATCGCCTTCGATCGCAATCGACGACATTGCATCCGCTACAAAGCATTTTTTTTTTAATTTGTCAAAGCAGCTGAATCAAATTTTCCAATACTTCACTCATTTCTACTGAAAATATAAGATTAAAAAAGGTACTCACCCGCTCCTCACCGCTCTGTTCCAACACTCCCCAGCATGTAAGCTTCTGGATGGAATCATGTGTGTCACTGCAGTCAATCACTGGCCTCAGTGGTGACATACTCCTAATCCGTAATTACTGCCATAGGCAAATCTACAGCAGGAAGTCTATTGTGTTTCCACTTTATCTGGACACGACCAATGCACCACATTTGTTAATGAGGTTTTCCATATTAAAAAGTTTAAAAAAAATTTTTAAAAAATCTTAAAAAAACATTTTAAGGATTTTGCAGCTCACCAAGCACATTGTATGGTTGCTGTGTTTGGTATTGTACTCATTCCTCAACCACATCGGGCTGAGTAGCTCCAAGGCCATGTGAAGGATGAATGTGTCGTCACTCGGCCTAGGAAAAGCTGAGAGAAGGCCATGGAGCTCACAGGAGCTCTGGTGCCTTCTCAAACATCCGTTGGACCCCCACCGATCAGTGGGGGTCCAACTGAGGATAGGTCATCAGTGTTTAAATCTCGGAAAACCCCATTAAGGGTTTCAGTTTTAGACACGTTTTCCACCATGGTCAGTGAGCAGGCGTGACTTAGCTGGAAGCAAAAAAAAAAAAAAAAGTAACAAATTGTGATTTGTCGAAAATCAAGCAAATACCAAAAAAAGGCCAAAAAGTTGCATCTTGATACATCACCCCGTTACACTAGGCAGTGTGACCTGCGCCACTGTGATACATCAGGTAAAGGTCTACTCAGCCTGGTGGTCATATATCACTGTGCAACTTTTTGCTCTTTAGGCCTCTTGGATTCAGTCCAGATGCGTTCCGGAAAATCCGCACACATCCACACCAATCCACACACAATCGTAGTCAGTTTTGACTGCGATTGCGAACGTTCAGTTCGTTCATTTTTCCGCGCGGGTGCGAAGCGTTTTGATGCGTTTTTCACGGGCGTGATAAAAAACTGAATGTTTACAAACAACATCTCAACATCTCTTAGCAACCATCACTTGTGTGCGGATGCAATGCGTAATTCACGCAGACCCATTCACTTCAATGGGGCCAGGGCTGCGTGAAAAAACGCAGAATATATAACATGCTGCGATTTTCACGCAACGGCGAACTGATGCGAGAAAAACATCACTCGTGAAAAGCCCCATTGAAATGAATGGGTCAGGATTCAGTGCGGGTGCAGAACGTTCACATCACGCATTGCACCCGCGCGGAAATCTCGCCTGTGTGAAAGGGGCCTTATTTGGAGCTTGGGTTGAAGCCAATTTTTTGTGACAAGTTTACAAAAAGTTGCACACCATTTTTAGCATTTGTCAGACAAAATACTGATGGATTCTGAGCGCCACAAGGAACTCGAGAACATCTGTGACTTTTTGGCACAAACACATGTCCAACCCTTCAGCAAATGCAAACCTTTGGCCGAGGTGAAGCGCTCCCTAAAAATGATACAATAGATTTCTCACAAATGCTACTCCACTGACAAAAAAAGCAAAGCAGTTCCCCAAAAGGTTTAGTGTGAAATTTGAGCAGGATTAATAAATCTGCCCCAATGTGTTTGTGTACATTCGTTGTATCACCTGCACTGCACACACAGGAACGTGGGGAGAACATAGTCATAATCAGGACCTCAGCGATACAAAGTGTCACACTATGAGCCATTCTGCTGCCGGAGGGACGCTATAAAACACTTTATAATTGTAGTAGATTACAAGGATAAAAGCAACATGGACACAAAGAGACAGAACACATACAGCGGAGTGAGGGAGGGGGCGTTACCTCAAAGCTAGGCAGAGCCACAGAAGTCTGGACGGCATCAGAAGGCAGCAGAGGGGCTGATTAGGTAACACAGTGTCAGCCGCCTCCTCCTGAGGTGAGAGGAAGGAGCCTGGGATTGTGAGCAGGTGACTCATCAAGACAAAGGGCGGGAGGTGGAGAAACACTGATACTGTGTGTATGTGACTAATGCAATAGAACATTACACAGGGATAACCTGCAATCCTATGTAACACCACAGATAACACAGTGATAACTCTGAGTACAGATAATGTCGTAGATGTCACCTGCAGTCCTATGTAACACCACAGATAACACAGTGATAACTCTCCGAGTACAGATAATGTCCTAGATGTCACCTGCAGTCCTATGTAACACCACAGATAACACAGTGATAACTCTCTGAGTACAGATAATGTAGTAGATGTCACCTACATTACTACATTATCTGTACTCAGAGTTATCACTGTGTTATCTGTGGTGTTACATAGGACTGCAGGTGACATCTACTACATTATCTGTACTCAGAGTTATCACTGTGTTATCTGTGGTGTTACATAGGACTGCAGGTGACATCTATTACATTATCTGTACTCAGAGAGTTATCACTGTGTTATCTGTGATGTTACATAGGACTGCAGGTGACATCTACCACATTATGTATACTCAGAGTTATCACTGTGTTATCTGTGGTGTTACATAGGACTGCAGGTGACATCTACTACATTATTTATACTCAGAGTTATCACTGTGTTATCTGTAGTGTTACATAGGACTGCAGGTGATATCTACTACATTATCTATACTCAGAGTTATCACTGTGTTATCTGTAGTGTTACATAGGACTGCAGGTGACATCTACTACATTATATGTACTCAGAGAGATATTACTGTGCTATCTGAGATGTTACATAGGACTGCAGGTGACATCTACTACATTATCTGTACTCAGAGAGGTATTACTGTGTGTTAAGTGTACAGCCATGGCCGAAAGTTTTGAGAATGACACAAATCTTCTATTCTCACATGATCTGCTGCCCTCTGGTTTTTATGTGTGTTTGTCAGATGTTTTTATCACATACAGAAATATAATTACAATCATATTATGAGTAACAAAAGCTTATATTGACAGTTAGAATGATTTAATGCAGCAAGTCAATATTTGCAGTGTTGACCCTTCTTCTTCAGGACCTCTGCAATTCTCCCTGGCATGCTCTCAATCAACTTCTGGACCAAATCCTGACTGATAGCAGTCCATTCTTGCACAATCAATGCTTGCATTTTGTCAGAATTTGTAGGTTTTTGTTTGTCCACCCGTCTCTTGATGATTAACCACAAATTCTCAATGGGATTAAGATCTGGGGAGTTTCCAGGCCATGAACCCAAAATCTCTATGTTTTGTTCCCTGTGCCATTTAGTTATCACCTTTGCTTTATGGCAAGGTGCTCCATCATGCTGGAAAAGGCATTGTTGATCGCCAAACTGCTCTTGGACGGTTGGGAGAAGTTGCTCTCGGAGGACATTCTGGTACCATTCTTTATTCATGGCTGTGTTTTTAGGCAAGACTGTG
This sequence comes from Rhinella marina, assembly GCA_900303285.1. Taxonomy (NCBI): domain Eukaryota; kingdom Metazoa; phylum Chordata; class Amphibia; order Anura; family Bufonidae; genus Rhinella; species Rhinella marina. The sequence continues at coordinate 36,024 of ONZH01026734.1, forward strand.
AGAGAGCAGATTCCCTTGGCAGAGAAGCAACCCCACACATGAATGGTTTCAGGATGCTTTACAGTTGGCATGAGACAAGACTGGTGGTAGCGCTCACCTCGTCTTCTCCGAATAAGCTGTTTTCCAGATGTCCAAAACAATCGAAAAGGGGATTCATCAGAGAAAATGACTTTCCCCCAGTCCTCAGCAGTCCACTCCCTGTACCTTTTGCAGAATATCAGCCTGTCCCTGGTGTTTTTTCTGGAGAGAAGTGGCTTCTTTGCTGCCCTCCTTGAGACCAGGCCTTGCTCCAAGAGTCTCCGCCTCACAGTGCGTGCAGATGCACTCACACCTGCCTGCTGCCATTCCTGAGCAAGCTCTGCACTGCTGGTAGCCCGATCCCGCAGCTAAAACACTTTTAAGAGACGGTCCTGGCGCTTGCTGTTCTTTCTTGGGCGCCCTGGAGCCTTTTTGGCAACAATGGAACCTCTCTCCTTGAAGTTCTTGATGATGCCATAGATTGTTGACTGAGGTGCAATCTTTCTAGCTGCGATACTCTTCCCTGTTAGGCCATTTTTGTGCAGTGCAATGATGACTGCACGTGTTTCTTTAGAGATAACCATGGTTAACAGAAGAGAAACAATGATGCCAAGCACCAGCCTCCTTTTAAAGTGTCCAGTGGTGTCATTCTTACTTAATCATGACAGATTGATCTCCAGCCCTGTCCTCATCAACACCCACACCTGTGTTAATGGAGCAATCACTGAAACGATGTTAGCCGGTCCTTTTAAGGCAGGGCTGCAATGATGTTGATATGTGTTTTGGGGGAGATAGTTCATTTTCTAGGCAAATATTGACTTTGCAAGTCAATTGTTTGGAGTATATGCAAATTGCCATTATAAAAACTGAAGCAGTAGACTTTGTAAAAATTAATATTTGTATCATTCTCAAAACTTTTGGCCATGACTGTAGTGTTACATAGGATTGCAGGTACCGTCTACTACTAGGTGACACAGACCAAACATATGGTTGTCTGCATGAGGCCTCATATTGTGTAGGTTACCCCACCAAAACTGCCTTGACCCATTTATGTCTTGGATTTAGCAAGTCCTCTCACGTTGTCCTATTATATCTTCCACAAGTTGTTAGCAGCTCCCAGCCCCATAAGCTATTGGTGTGACCTCCATGAATAGCATTGTATTTTTGGCATATCCTACAGGAGCCTGATTGGATTGAGATCTGAGGAATCGGCAAGGCCAAGTCATTGCCTTAGGCTAGTTTCACACGAACGTCTTGTTTTGCGGTCCACAAATTGCGGATCCGCAAAAAAAATGAATGGCATCCGTGTGCATTCCGTATTTTGCGGAACGGAACAGCTGGCCCCTAATAGAACAGTACTATTATTGTCCGTAATATGGACAAGAATAGGACATGTTCCTTTTTTTTTTTTTGCGGGGCTACTGTCGCATGAAAGAGGCCTTAATCAATTGGTCGTTTTTCACAGTCCTTTCCATTCTCACTCCTTGGTACTCAGGGAAAATACTGCCACCTCACCGGGTCTACACCACAGTCTCTATAGCAGCATGCTCTACATCTCTCACTTGAGGACCTGCTACTATAGTCATGTGACCACAGGTCCTAAAGCATATCACACAATGCAATAATAATGTTGTGCAGAGGAGATAGAAACGGCCCAAATACAAGTTTTTACTGCAACAAAATAAATGGTCTAGAATGAGTCTACACAAGAAGTCAACTTCTCTCTACATTTGCCATGCTGCGAGCTATGGTGGCCCACTAAGGGCTATCACCGTGTTACCTTGTATAGCCATGCCGAAAGTACTGTATACCAATTTTTACAATATAGTTACACATTTTATAACGTCACAGATCCAGCTGAAGCTTTTACTTTTCAGTTCCACCTATCACTGAATTGAAGGGAAAGAAAAAAACAGAAAGCCATTGCGACCACATTGATCAGAGCAGCTTCCTGGTCCTCTTGGCCGAAACATAGAGCAAATCCGGTCACACCATGCCATGCTGAATACTTCCTGATATTCCACAGATGAAGGCCTCATGCCGCTATAGGTGCATATGTCACCCAAAGGGTTTCATTAAAAAAAAAAAAAAAAAATCATAGGGTGTATTTTATAGCGTGCTTCTGTGCTGAATTGTGCAGAAGACTGGTGTATGGTTTAAAAAAGGTACAGTATGCCAATGTACAGGACACTCTTTTGGTATGATATTCCCAACTCTTTTATGACATATCCACTGGATAGTGAGCCCTCAGGGACCTTCACCTATGTGGGGAACAAGGACCTCTTTTATGGGATATCCACAGAATAGTGGACCCTCATGTACGTGGAGAAAAGGTTTTCTGTGACCCATGTCCAGTATTTTGAAGAAGCCACTTTGAACAGCCACATCCAAGTGGAGAACGAATGAAAATGTGAACTGCCTTCATTTACGCCTATGGGAGCTACAGAAACAGCTGAGCATGTTTACAGTGGGGGAAGTGAGTCAGAGTGTCTGAAGGAGGCAATGAAATAAAACGACTTATTACTTACCTCAGGCTCTGTCTACAACATGCCGTTCTCACGAAGGTTGTCAACGTGAGCTGATTGGTATTCTTACTAGAGGTATATCTACCGTATCATGGCGCATAGGCTGATGCTAACAGTGCAGCCTTCAGAACAAAGTAAAGACTCTGCTTCTTTAACAAAAAAAATAATACAAAATTCTAGTTTTTCATTACCCAAAAAATAAGGAAAACAACTATTAATGTGGCAAAAAGGCCCCAAGATTCTGTAATATCTGGGTGTCTATGAGGTCAAACTGTCTCTCCCTCTACCTCTATTGAAGTGCAGCTGATAGTGGTGAAGCCGAGTCCTATGAGGTTATATTGAACATGTAGGTCCACCTTGGAAAACCCCTAAGAATCGCCATAATATCACAAGAAATGCAAGTAACCCCTCCATCATACAATGTTAAACCACGCTAAGAAGTAGGGTTGTTCATCATTATGGTCTTCCATTTCCATCCCGTCCCATCTGGAAGACACTCAGATAGCGAGTGGCTGATTACACCAAATGCTCATTATATTAGAATATATCAACTTACTAATAGAGATGAGCGAGTAGTGAAATATTCGAAATTTCGAAATTCGATTCGAATAGACTGCGAAATTCGACTATTCGACCGGATATCGAATCCCATTAAAGTCTATGGGGAAAAAATGCTCGCCACTTGGAAATCTCAATTCGACCACTTGGAGGTCACCAAGTCCACCCTGGAACCTCAGAAAAGGATGCCAACACTGCTGGAATGCAACTGGGACAGCAGGGGAAGCATGTCTGGGTGCATATAACGCGCCCAAGTCGCACTATTACGCCACTATCACAGCCTCTCAACAATACACTCCAAACACAATCTAACCTCTCTGTAAAGTGAGACCATACAAGGAAACCTTCTTTCCTCTACATTGCCATGGACCCCAAGCCAAACTAGACAAAAAAAAGATGAAATTCTGCACCCCTTAAAATCACGTTGCCTATGACAACCACAGATGGCATAGGCAAGGGGGAAAGCAAATAGACCCCACCCCTAATTGTCATTGTGTGTGTGTGTGAGATGTGGTCAGACATGTCTTCTTTAAAATGTAAAAACAACTCAAACACATGCAGAAGCCTTAAAATGCCCAAATTGTTGGCGCTTGAGATGTCAGTGACCCGACCTGGCCCAGTGTCATGTCTAGCAGGTAAAGCAGTGGGGATGTTGAGGGATGCGTAGGACCGCAAAAGGCAGGAAGAGGCCGTGGGCTGGCCAGAGGCTCATGGAAAATTTTGTGGCGGCCCAAGAGGTGACACCTCTTAAAAATTATGTGGAGGCCCAAGAGGTGAGACCTCTTAAAAATTATGTGGAGGCCCAAGAGTTGACACCTCTTAAAAATTATGTGGAGGCCCAAGAGGTGAGACCTCTTAAACATTTTGCGCAGGCCCAAGAGGTGAGACCTCTTAAAAATTATGTGGAGGCCCAAGAGGTGAGACCTGTTAAACATTTTGTGGAGGCCCAAGAGGTGAGACCTCTTAAAAATTATGTGGAGGCCCAAGAGGTGAGACCTGTTAAAGATTTTGTGGAGGCCCAAGAGGTGAGACCTCTTAAAAATTATGTGGAGGCCCAAGAGGGGAGACCCGTTAAAAATTATGTGGAGGCCCAAGAGGTGAGACCTCTTAAAAATTATGTGGAGGCCCAAGAGGTGAGACCTCTTAAACATTTTGTGGAGGCCCAAGAGGTGAGACCTCTTAAACATTTTGTGGAGGCCCAAGAGGTGAGACCTCTTAAAAATTATGTGGAGGCCCAAGAGGTGAGACCTGTTAAAGATTTTGTGGAGGCCCAAGAGGTGAGACGTATTAAAAATTATGTGGAGGCCCAAGAGGGGAGACCTGTTAAAGATTTTGTGGAGGCCCAAGAGGTGAGACGTATTAAAAATTATGTGGAGGCCCAAGAGGGGAGACCCGTTAAAAATTATGTGGAGGCCCAAGAGGTGAGACCTGTTAAACATTTTGTGGAGGCCCAAGAGGTGAGACGTATTAAAAATTATGTGGAGGCCCAAGAGGTGAGACCTGTTAAACATTTTGTGGAGGCCCAAGAGGTGAGACGTATTAAAAATTATGTGGAGGCCCAAGAGGGGAGACCTCTTAAAAATTATGTGGAGGCCCAAGAGGTGAGACCTCTTAAACATTTTGTGCAGGCCCAAGAGGTGAGACCTCTTAAAAATTATGTGGAGGCCCAAGAGGTGAGACCTGTTAAAAATTAGGTGGAGGCCCAAGAGGTGAGACCTGTTAAACATTTTGTGGAGGCCCAAGAGGTGAGACCTCTTAAAAATTATGTGGAGGCCCAAGAGGTGAGACCTGTTAAAAATTATGTGGAGGCCCAAGAGGTGAGACCTGTTAAACATTTTGTGGAGGCCCAAGAGGTGAGACCTCTTAAACATTTTGTGGAGGCCCAAGAGGTGAGACGTATTAAAAATTATGTGGACGCCCAAGAGGTGAGACCTCGTAAACATTTTGCGCAGGCCCAAGAGGTGAGACCTCTTAAAAATTATGTGGAGGCCCAAGAGGTGAGACCTCTTAAACATTTTGTGGAGGCCCAAGAGGTGAGCCATAAATATAAAAATTTTTCTGATTTACGGAGCAATTCTACGGCGGTTAAGGAGGAGGAGGAGGAGGTGGAGGAGGAAATGGCACTTCATACAGATGGCACTTCACTTTTGGCTGCTTTCCACGGTTGGAGAAGCAAAGTCCGGGTCAATCCACTTGCTGTTCATTTTGATTAGCGTCAGCCTGTCGGCACTGTCGGTTGACAGGCGGCTGCGCTTATCGGTGATAATGCCCCCGGCAGCGCTGAACACCCTTTCTGATAGCACGCTGGCGGCAGGGCAGGCAAGCACCTCCAAGGCGTACAGGGACAGTTCCAGCCACGTGTCCAACTTGGATTGCGAAGACCCAGTACAGTTTGTTCTCCACTATCCGGACAACACGTGTGTCCCGGGAAAAGCAGCCCAGCATGAAGTCAGCCATGTGTGCCAGACTCTGAATAGGCATGACGTCACTGCCCCCACCAGAAGGATCACTTGCCATTTCCTCCTCTTCCTCTTCCGCCTCCTCTCCGCCCCATCCGCGCTGAACCAATGGGACGCACACAGCCTGACTGCTACCCTCGCCGCCAGCATCCTCCTCCTCTTCCACAGCCACCTCCACGTCGTCCTCCTCCTCCTCATCCTCCTCCTCCTGCAACTGCCACCGTGAAGCAGACAAAAGTGTGGTCTGACTGTGTAGCTCCGTTGCGTCTCCTCCTGCCCCCGTCTCCTCTGTGTGCAATGCGTTCTCCCTTATTGCGATGAGGGATTCTTTAAGGACGCATAGGAGCGGGATGGTTACGCTCGGCCCTGCTGGCTGTGGCCTCACTTCTCTGTCTGAACTGTCCTCTGCCTGTGGACATCCCTCTGCCTGTGGACATCCCTCTGCCTGTGGACATCCCTCTGCCTGTGGACATCCCTCTGCCTGTGGACATGCCTCTGCCTGTGGACATCCCTCTGCCTGTGGACATTCCTCTGCCTGTGGACATCCCTCTGCCTCTTGCTGCCTTTTTCGGTGCTGCGCAGACCACCACCTCTCCACTGCTTTCCTCGCTGGACATCACCCTGGACCGGGTCAGTATCGGACAGTACAAAGCGGTGGTACATTTCATACTCCAGCCGTGGCCTGTTTTCATTCTCCCAATGCCTTGAGACATGTACTGAATGTAAATGAAGGTGTTGTAATCGCGTCTCTCTGTGACAATAGCTCGATACTATCAACTGCCAATTTTATTTTTAACTTTTTTTTTTTTTTAGCGAACAGTTTTTTTCAACTTACTGATGTTTTCCAGTCTCTGTTTGGAAACTTTCTATGACTTTTTTCGTACTGGGTGCATTTGGTATAAATATGCAGAGAGTTATTTATGGTTTAATCGCAGAACGATGCAAAGGGAAAGCGTCGTCTAAAGGAGAATCATTTACCTCAGATAATTCAACCAGCAACTATGGCCCCCAACAGCATTTCCGCGCCCCCGTCCTCGTCCACGTCCTATTCCGCTAGCCCCCCTCCGCATTTTATTTTTTTTTGGTTACAATATTTTGCCTTCACAGCCGTGAAATAATTTTGCAAGAGAACGCACAGTACAGTTGCCAATTATAAGGCCTAATATTTTAGAGTTCAAGGTACACAGCCGTGTACTAACTTTTCAGACGGTGGGTATTAACACCAGGTATTTAAAGAATTTTGCAAGAGAACGCACAGTACAGTTGCCAATTATAAGGCCTAATATTTTATAGTATAATTATGTGGAGGCCCAAGAGGTGAGACCTCTTAAAGATTTTGTGGAGGCCCAAGAGGTGAGACCTCTTAAAGATTTTGTGGAGGCCCAAGAGGTGAGACCTCTTAAAGATTTTGTGGAGGCCCAAGAGGTGAGACCTCTTAAAGATTTTGTGGAGGCCCAAGAGGTGAGACCTCTTAAAGATTTTGTGGAGGCCCAAGAGGTGAGACCTCTTAAAGATTTTGTGGAGGCCCAAGAGGTGAGACCTCTTAAAGATTTTGTGGAGGCCCAAGAGGTGAGACCTCTTAAAGATTTTGTGGAGGCCCAAGAGGTGAGACCTCTTAAAGATTTTGTGGAGGCCCAAGAGGTGAGACCTCTTAAAGATTTTGTGCAGGCCCAAGAGGTGAGACCTCTTAAAGATTTTGTGCAGGCCCAAGAGGTGAGACCTCTTAAAGATTTTGTGCAGGCCCAAGAGGTGAGACCTCTTAAAGATTTTGTGCAGGCCCAAGAGGTGAGACCTCTTAAAGATTTTGTGGAGGCCCAAGAGGTGAGACCTCTTAAAGATTTTGTGCAGGCCCAAGAGGTGAGACCGCTTAAAGATTTTGTGCAGGCCCAAGAGGTGAGACCTCTTAAAGATTTTGTGCAGGCCCAAGAGGTGAGACCTCTTAAAGATTTTGTGGAGGCCCAAGAGGTGAGACCTCTTAAAGATTTTGTGCAGGCCCAAGAGGTGAGACCTCTTAAAGATTTTGTGCAGGCCCAAGAGGTGAGACCTCTTAAAGATTTTGTGCAGGCCCAAGAGGTGAGACCTCTTAAAGATTTTGTGCAGGCCCAAGAGGTGAGACCTCTTAAACATTTTGTGCAGGCCCAAGAGGTGAGACCTCTTAAAAATTATGTGGAGGCCCAAGAGGTGAGACCTCTTAAAAATTATGTGGAGGCCCAAGAGGTGAGACCTCTTAAAAATTATGTGGAGGCCCAAGAGGTGAGACCTCTTAAAAATTATGTGGAGGCCCAAGAGGTGAGACCTCTTAAAAATTATGTGGAGGCCCAAGAGGTGAGACCTCTTAAAAATTATGTGGAGGCCCAAGAGGTGAGACCTCTTAAAAATTATGTGGAGGCCCAAGAGGTGAGACCTCTTAAAAATTATGTGGAGGCCCAAGAGGTGAGACCTCTTAAAAATTATGTGGAGGCCCAAGAGGTGAGACCTCTTAAAAATTATGTGGAGGCCCAAGAGGAGAGCCATAAATATATATATATTTTTTTTTACGGAGCAATTCTACGGCGGTTAAGGAGGAGGAGGAGGAGGTGGAGGAGGAAATGGCACTTCATACAGATGGCACTTCACTTTTGGCTGCTTTCCACGGTTGGAGAAGCAAAGTCCGGGTCAATCCACTTGCTGTTCATTTTGATTAGCGTCAGCCTGTCCGCACTGTCGGTTGACAGGCGGCTGCGCTTATCGGTTATAATGCCCCCGGCTGCGCTGAACACCCTTTCTGATAGCACGCTGGCGGCAGGGCAGGCAAGCACCTCCAAGGCGTACAGGGACAGTTCCAGCCACGTGTCCAACTTGGAGACCCAGTAAGTGTAGGACGCCGAGGGATCGGGGAGGACAGGGTTACGGTCTGCCAGGTACTCCCGCAACATCCGCCGATACTTGTCCCTCCTGCTGATAGCGGGCCCCGCAGTGATGGAAGTTGCACGAGGGGGTGCCATGAACGTGTCCCACACCTTGGAGAGTGTTCCCCTGGTGGCTGTGGGCCTGATGGATGTTGTGGGACTCTGGGAGACCCTCTCCTCTCTGCCGCCAGCGATGGTGGGTGGGAAAATCTCCATCATGTTCTGCACGAGTTCCCTCTGGTATTCCAGCAATCGATTCGTCCTCTCCTCTACCGGAATAAAAGAGGAGACGTTATCTTTATACCGGGGGTCCAGGAGTGCGAAGACCCAGTACAGTTTGTTCTCCACTATCCGGACAACACGTGTGTCCCGGGAAAAGCAGCCCAGCATGAAGTCAGCCATGTGTGCCAGACTCTGAATAGGCATGACCTCACTGCCCCCACCAGAAGGATCACTTGCCATTTCCTCCTCTTCCTCTTCCGCCTCCTCTCCGCCCCATCCGCGCTGAACCAATGGGACGCACACAGCCTGACTGCTACCCTCGCCGCCAGCATCCTCCTCCTCTTCCACAGCCACCTCCACGTCGTCCTCCTCCTCATCCTCCTCCTCCTGCAACTGCCACCGTGAAGCAGACAAAAGTGTGGTCTGACTGTGTAGCTCCGTTGCGTCTCCTCCTACCCCCGTCTCCTCTGCGTGCAATGCGTTCTCCCTTATTGCGATGAGCGATTCTTTAAGGACGCCTAGGAGCGGAATGGTTACGCTCACTATAGCGTCCTCGCTGCTGACCTTCTTGGTGGACTCCTCAAAGATACGCAGTACATCGCATATGTCTGCCATCCATGGCCACTCGTGGTTGGCAAACTGAGGGAGCTGAGTTGGAGGCACGCGTGGATTCATTATCTGGTACTCCATCAATGCTCTCTGCTGCTCACACACCCTGGCCAACATGGAATAGGTGGAATTCCAGCGAGTCGGCAGGTCGCACAACAGCCGATGTTCAGGCAAATGGAGGCGTTGCTGGAGTTTTTTTAAGCTAGCAGCAGCTACAGTTGACTTCCGAAAGTGAGCGCACAAGCGCCGCACTTTCACCAGTAGCTCTGCCAGGTTGGGGTAAGTCTTCAGAAATTTTTGGACTACCAGATTAAAAACGTGGGCCAGGCATGGTACGTGATTGAGTTCGGCAAGCTCCAGAGCCGCCACCAGGTTACGGCCGTTATCGCACACGACCATGCCTGGTCCTAGCTGCAGCGGCGACAGCCACATCTCCGTCTGCTGCAATATGGCGTCCCTCACCTCTGGGGCGCTGTGCTTCCTGTCGCCCAAGCTGATGAGCTTTAGCACCGCCTGCTGACGTCTCCCCGCGCCAGTGCTGCAACGCTTCCAGCTAGCGGCTGAGGGAGATGTTAAGGCACAGGAGGAGGAGGAGGAGGAGGAGGAGGAGGGGGGTTTATCAGAACCCATGCTGGCAATCTTGGGCGGGGGTGGTAGGTAGGCCGTCTCTGTTTGCGACCCCGTCCCCGCCTCCACTACATTCACCCAGTGTGCCGTCAGAGAAATGTATCGTCCCTGGCCGCAAGCGCTTGTCCATGAGTCGGTGGTCAAGTGGACCTTTGCGCTGACTGCGTACCTCAGGGCCCGCCTGATGTTACGCGACACGTGCTGGTGCAGGGCGGGGACGGCACTCCGGGAAAAGTAGTGGCGGCTGGGGACGGAATAGCGAGGTGCGGCAGCCGCCATCAGGTCGCGGAAGGCCTGCGTCTCCACAAGCCTAAACGGCAACATCTCCAGGGCCAGCAGTTTGGAGATGTGGCAGTTTAAGGCTTGGGCTTGGGGGTGACTCGAGGCGTACTTCCGCCTGCGGTCGAACGCCTGCGAGATGGACAGTTGTTGGGACGAGGAGTGTGAAGGTGCAGGCGAAGAGGCGGGGGAAGGGGCGGGGGAAGGGGAGGCTGAAGGAGAAGGCCCCAAAGTAGCCGAGGCAGAGGCAGATGTGGAGGTGTCCTGGCTGGAGGTCTGGACCGCAGTGGCAGCACACAACAAAGGGGAAGAGGCAGTGGCAGCAAGACCGGGCGCAATTTGTATTGCGTTTGCTCTCTCCCACTCAGCCCAGTGCTTGAATTCCAAGTGACGCCGCATGCCTGAGGTGGTCAGATTGCTCTTCTCAGAGCCCCTACTCAGTTTTGAGTGGCAGAGTGTGCAAACCGCGCTCAGTTTGTCATCCGCACAAACATTAAAATATCTCCACACCACAGAAGTACGAGGCCTCGATGGGGGAGCTTCGCGCGACTGGCCGCTGGCGGGAACAGCTTCGGCCCTGCTGGCTGTGGCCTCACTTCTCTGTCTGAACTGTCCTCTGCCTGTGGCCATCCCTCTGCCTGTGGCCATCCCTCTGCCTGTGGACATCCCTCTGCCTGTGGACATCCCTCTGCCTGTGGACATCCCTCTGCCTCTTGCTGCCTTTTTCGGTGCTGCGCAGACCACCACCTCTCCACTGCTTTCCTCGCTGGACATCACCCCTGGCCAAGTGGGGTCGGTCATTTCGTCATCCACCAGCTCCTCTTCCACTTCCTCACTCTGCTCCTCCTCCTGCCCACTGGACATTCCAACAGCCTCCCTTGATGGCAACTGCGTCTCATCATCATCATCGCTCATGATAACAGATGCTGGCTCAGGGTCCACATCAGCAGGAGATGGCGAAAACTCCAGTGTTTGGGCATCACTACAAACAAATTCCTCTGCTAGCTCCTGGGATTCTTCCGGCACATCTGAAAAAGGACCCGAAAAGAGCTCCTGGGAGGGGTCAAGGGTGGGATGACTCTGTTGGCCAGGTGTGGAGGAAGGAGGGTCAGAGTGAGACTGTGTGGATGACTGGCTGGTGGACAACTGTGTGGAAGCGCTATCGGCTATCCATTGCACCACCTGTTCAACCTGCTCAGGCCTCAACAGCGGTGTAACCCGCCCCCTGCTTAACTGTCCCATAAAGGCAGGGATTCTGGATGAGCGGGATCCTGGCTGATCCTCACCAGCACACATTGTATCCCCACTGGCTTCAACAAGGCCCCCAACAGCATTTCCGCGCCCCCGTCCTCGTCCACGTCCACGTCCTATTCCGCTAGCCCCCCTCCGCATTTTATTTTTTTTTTGTTGCAAATACAATATTTGGGTATATAATTAGGTATGTGAAATAATTTAGCAAGAGAACGCACAGTACAGTGGCCTATTAAAATGCCTAGATATTGTATATTTCAAAGTACACAGCCGTGTAGTAACTGAACAGACGGTGGGTATTTACACCAGGTATGTGAGATAATTTAACAAGAGAACGCACAGTACAGTGGCCTATTAAATGGCCTAGATATTGTATATTTCAAAGTACACAGCCGTGTAGTAACTGAACAGACGGTGGGTATTTACACCAGGTATGTGAGATAATTTAACAAGAGAACGCACAGTACAGTGGCCTATTAAATGGCCTAGATATTGTATATTTCAAAGTACACAGCCGTGTAGTAACTGAACAGACGGTGGGTATTTACACCAGGTATGTGAGATAATTTAACAAGAGAACGCACAGTACAGTGGCCTATTAAAATGCCTAGATATTGTATATTTCAAAGTACACAGCCGTGTAGTAACTGAACAGACGGTGGGTATTTACACCAGGTATGTGAGATAATTTAGCAAGAGAACGCAAAGTACAGTGGCCTATTAAAATGCCTAGATATTGTATATTTCAAAGTACACAGCCGTGTAGTAACAGAACAGACGGTGGGTATTTACACCAGGTATGTGAGATAATTTAACAAGAGAACGCACAGTACAGTGGCCTATTAAAATGCCTAGATATTGTATATTTCAAAGTACACAGCCGTGTAGTAACTGAACAGACGGTGGGTATTTACACCAGGTATGTGAGATAATTTAACAAGAGAACGCACAGTACAGTGGCCTATTAAAATGCCTAGATATTGTATATTTCAAAGTACACAGCCGTGTAGTAACTGAACAGACGGTGGGTATTTACACCAGGTATGTGAGATAATTTAACAAGAGAACGCACAGTACAGTGGCCTATTAAAATGCCTAGATATTGTATATTTCAAAGTACACAGCCGTGTAGTAACTGAACAGACGGTGGGTATTTACACCAGGTATGTGAGATAATTTAACAAGAGAACGCACAGTACAGTGGCCTATTAAATGGCCTAGATATTGTATATTTCAAAGTACACAGCCGTGTAGTAACTGAACAGACGGTGGGTATTTACACCAGGTATGTGAGATAATTTAACAAGAGAACGCACAGTACAGTGGCCTATTAAAATGCCTAGATATTGTATATTTCAAAGTACACAGCCGTGTAGTAACTGAACAGACGGTGGGTATTTACACCAGGTATGTGAGATAATTTAGCAAGAGAACGCACAGTACAGTGGCCTATTAAAATGCCTAGATATTGTATATTTCAAAGTACACAGCCGTGTAGTAACTGAACAGACGGTGGGTATTTACACCAGGTATGTGAGATAATTTAACAAGAGAACGCACAGTACAGTGGCCTATTAAAATGCCTAGATATTGTATATTTCAAAGTACACAGCCGTGTAGTAACAGAACAGACGGTGGGTATTTACACCAGGTATGTGAGATAATTTAACAAGAGAACGCACAGTACAGTGGCCTATTAAAAGGCCTAGATATTGTATATTTCAAAGTACAAAGCCGTGTAGTAACTGAACAGACGGTGGGTATTTACACCAGGTATGTGAGATAATTTAGCAAGAGAACGCACAGTACAGTGGCCAATTAAATGGCCTAGATATTGTATATTTCAAGGTACACAGCCGTGTACTAACTGAACAGACGGTGGGTATTTACACCTGGTATACAAAAAGGGTATTGCAGGCACACAGAACCCAGAACACTAGAGCCAAATAAACTGTATTTAAAAAAATAAAATAAAATTCACAGCCGTATACTGCCAGATCAGATGGTGCATATACACACTAGTTATATAACAGGGTTGTTCAGCCTAAAAGAACGCTGAACAGTAGTGCCAAATATAGTTTGGTATGTAGCAGAGCACCTAATACACCACTAATGCCTCTCTCTGTCCCTACTCCAGCAGCTATCCCTGAATACAGCAGCCGTTCTCTGTAAAGTCTATATTGTAGTAAAGCTATCACTGAAGTCCACTGTAGTAGCCCTGATAAGGGCTTTTAATCACGCTCCTGCCTGTCCAACAGCTAAAACCTATCTGTCCCTTCTCCAGCCTCTGTCCCTGACTAAGTTCACGCAGCATATGCGTACGAGCAGGAAGAGCTGAGTTTTTAATATTCGAGGTCACATGGTTTTTCCAGCCAATCCATGTAGACGCTGTTTTCGCGCTGCCAGCGTGCTCAGCGTGCCTGTCATACCCCCCCTGCATGTTGATTGGTGGAAAAAGAGCGCCAGGGAAGGTGGGAGGGGAAACGAATTCTAAGTGCGCCATCGCCGTTATACTCGATTGAAATCGAGTATGCCGAATATCGTAGTATTCGATCGAACACTACTCGCTCATCTCTACTTACTAATGGTCGAGGTCAGATACAGTTCTGTTCTTCTGTTCTTCACCTGGAATATATAGAAGACGGAAGTATGGATTTAAGTTAAGAGCTCGGATTAGGGTCAAATTTCCAGAAACTGGTGAATAACTCACTAAGTCATATGCATTGTCATAATGTAGATTCCAGTCTTAATTATCACATGAAGTAATGACACTTCCCTGAAATGAATGGGAGTGGTGAACAAGACTGTCAGCCCCAAAGAGCTGGCGAGACTCCAACCACAGTAATGTGATGTGAAAGTATACTACGCAAGACATACCCTCAGGCACTCAGTTGAAATTCCCTTATGAAGATTTCAGGAAGATAACTTTGTTCAAACATGTCTTCAAAAATATTCAGATCCACAACTTGAAGTTGTCTCTGGATTAGAGTTTGTTCAAGCTACATATACAGTAGTAGTAATAGGAGATTCTTTTTTGTCACCATTTTGTTATCTACCAGGGTCTTTTAGTTTTAGGACTTTTTTTTTTTTTTGCTGTTTTTACTTATTTTCAGTGGCATTTTAGGCTTCATGCACATAGCCAAAGATGACCAAATTGATCTTACATTGGGTGCAATTTAACAATGAATGATTGTTTTAACTGACTGACGATCAACATCTGAAAAGAAGCCAGCCGTGACATTTTCATCCAATAGTTAGACAAAAGATCTTTCATTCATCGCCCGGTTCATTGAACGTGTATGGCCAGTTTGAACAACTGTAACATCCAGTATGGAATGCTCACCAGATGATTGTTTGCTCTTCACCAACATCTATCTAATGTTTTTGGTCACCCTTACTGTACTTATGCATCTCTCCTATTTCATAAAGAAAAATACAAGGCTTTTTTAAGAAAAAGGTAATGTTCCAGAGGACAATGTACTTCACTGTATTCTCTTCTATTTGAGCAAATGTCCAGCATACAGCACTCAGCAGAACATCACAGGGGCCCTATGCTACAGCTTCTAGAATGAAGGTACCAATGCCCGCACTGTGCCGTCAGAATGTATATGTGAATACAAAGGAAAACCTGGCTTTTTACAAGTTTACTCACTAATGTCTCCCACAGCATCAGAGAGCTGACCCTCTCCTGGATCTCCTCTTACCTCACCAACAGAACCTTCAGCGCTTCATATGTATACCACCTCCTCATCACGCTTTTTCTCTCTGTTGGTGTTCCTCAAGGCTCTGACTAGAGATGAGCGAATCTATTCGCCACTTCGTAGATTCGATACGGATCTTGGAAATTTTTTTACACCGAAGCGAATTCAAATATTTTCAGATTCGCTTTGGAAGACTCTTCTGAAATCTTTGTACACTAACGCTACATACGCATCATATAATTTGTACGCTAATGCTACGCATCTGATAATTTGTACGCTAATGCGTATATATTCAGTTAAGTAACGTACTTTTACTGTATATTTTTTTTCCTTGTGCGTGGCTAGACAATAATACGCTTAAACTTTGTACGCACTTTGTACACTCAGGAGTAAGTATTCGCAGGAATGTTCTCAGAACGCAACAAAATACCAAATGATTTGTACGCAGCTTCGACCGTATAGCTTCTTCTTATTAAGTAAGAATCTTTTAAAAAATTTTAATCCAACTTTTCTCCATTTATACATTTGGCTTTGGACAGCTTATAGAGTCCTAGGGCTCCCAATACCACCTCTACTCTGATGACACTCAAATCTACCTTGCTGGCCGAGACGTAATTTAGCTTCTATCTAGAATCCCAGCATTTCTATCATTTCTATCTTCATTCTTCTACTTCTGCTTCTTAAAGCTCAACATGGAGAAAACTGAATTCATTATCTTTCCACCATGTCACTCAGCCCCCCTACCAGACCTATCCATTACAGTTATTAGGACCACACTTTCTCTACTCTGACAGGTCTACTGCCTCAGGATAATTTTTGATTCTGCCCTTTCATTTAAGCCAGTGTTCCTCAACTCCAGTCCTCAGGGCCTCCTGCCGGTCATGTTTTCCCAATCTCCTTAGTATTGGCAAGTGATATGGTTATTGTCAATGCATCAGGACTTACCATAAGTATTCATTATGTGGGATATTCTCAAATCATGACTGGTAAATGAGCCCTGATTACTGGAGTTGGGGAACACTGCTTTACATCACAAATCCAAACCCTTACCACCACCTGCCGCTCAACTCAAGAACATCTCTTGTATTTGCTCCATCCTCACCCATGAGCCAACTAAAATGCTAGTGCACGCCCTTGTGCTCTCCCACCTGGACTACTTCAAAATCCTCCTCTATGGACTCCCATCTACCACTCTTACACCCCTCTAATCTATCCCTATTTTGAATTTAATCCTGCTTTTGACTTTGAAAATGTCATCAGGAAACCTGACCGCGTGGCCGTATCCTTATAGAACATCAATGTGCCAGGCTCAGCAGTAATACATATCAAAAATGTATGAGTATTAATACAGGTGTCTAACTATCTCACTGAAGAGCAGCATTTCTATTGTGTTTCTGGTGAATGTACTCAGCATGTTTCACCAACATTTACAGGAAGTACAAGAACCTACTAGATGTTTCCTGTATTTCCAAACTGTCAAGCACTGAGTAGTAAATAAATGACGTCAACGTCGTATTCTTCTAGGAAACCTTACAAAATTAAGCAGCATGAGTAACTACCTCCCAGAAGAGATGTCACCTTGGGTGATGACAGAATTCAGAACTGGTAAACTTGTTCTACAGTATGGTGACTGGTCTTGAACATTAGGACAATGCTTAAAATAGATTTGTGCTTCTGTTTTGTGCTTAAAACAGAACCAAAAGAGATGCACACAGTAAGGGCTCACACGAATGTTGTTTTTGTCTGCATCCGATCCGCGTTTTTTTTTTCGATCCGCGTTTTTGGCAGTTCAGAAGCAGACCCATTCATATCATTCGGGCCACCATGTGCTGTCCACATCCGTTGCTTCCACAAAAATATAGAACATATCCTATTCTTGTCTGAATTATGGACAAGGATAGGACTGGTCAATCATGGACGTTCTGTTCTACAAAATGTGGAATGCACACGGCTCCCTCCCCCAGCAATTTCTTCACAACTCCCACCTCCCGTGCAATCTCTTATGGTTAGTTAAAATCGCTCTTGGACCAGCCCTGGAATCTGCTCCGTCTGTTTCATACACGTGTATACTGTATGACATGTCACTATATATATGATATCATTGTATAATTATGTTGAGGGGGCCCTGACAGTACAGTCTTTTAGTTCTCCAACTGGGTGGGCCTCTTCTGAGTTTGGGCCCCAAAGCAGCTGCTTCCACTGCTTCCCCTACAGCTATGCCCCTGGCCCTAAGGTTTATTTCAGACAAGCAAGTTTTTAACTGACCATCTGTCCGTTCAGGAAAAAAAAAAAAACACTTCATATTCTATCTTCATCAATTATTCACGCAGGACTGGGCCATTCAATTAAACAGATAAGTGGGAAAAAACCTGACTGCATACGCATAGCATCCGAATGCAGTGCATTTTTCACTGATGGTTGGGGGGCTATCTTTATGGCAGTAATATTTCTTCAGGATAGTATTTAGGGGTATTGGGGGGCACAGTGAGCAGTGGGATAATACTGTGGGGACTCCAGGTTGGGGGATGATGATAGAAATGTGAGGAACCTAAGATGTACGTGAGTCACACTAGTAGTAGCCTTCTTCGGCAGGCTGTTCCAGTACAAAATTCTGTCGTGTGCTGCACAGTAGCCGGAGTCTAGAAAATATACATTTTTTCTCTCAGTTATATATTATACAGTGCAGTGCAAAATTCTGTTGTGTGCTGCACACTAGCCGGAGTGTAGAAATTATACGTTTTTTCTCTCAGTCATATATCCTACAGTGCAGTGCAAAATTCTGTTGTGTGCTGCACACTAGCCGGAGTGTAGAAAATATGTTTTTCTCTCAGTTATATATTATACAGTGCAGTAAAAAATTGTGTCGTGTGCTGCACACTAGCCAGAGTGTAGAAAATATACGTTTTTTGTTTCTCTCAGTAATATATCCTGCAGTACAGTGAAAAATTGAGTGGTTTGTGGTGCAATAACCACCGTCTAAAGACTATGTTTTTCCTCTCAGTCATATATACCACAGTGCAGTGCGAAATTGTGTTGTGTGCTGCACACTAGCCAGAGTGTAGAAAATATACGTTTTTTTCTCTTAGTCATATATACTACAGTGCAGTGCAAAATTCTGTCGTGTGCTGCACAGGACCGGAGTGTAGAAAATATACGTTTTTTCTTTCAGTAATATATCCTGCAGTACAGTGAAAAATCGAGTGGTTTGCGGTGCAATAGCCGCCGTCTAAAGACTACGTTTTTCCTCTCAGTCATATAAACGACAGTGCAGTGCGAAATTGTGTCGTGTGCTGCACACTAGCCGGAGTGTAGAAAATATACTTTTTTCCCCTCAGTCATATTTACTACAGAGCAGTGCAAAATTCTGTTGTGTGCTGCACACTAGCCGGAGTGTAGAAAATATACGTTTTTTCTTTCAGTCATATATACTACAGTGCAGTGCGAAATTCTGTCGTGTGCTGCACACTAGCCGGAGTGTAGAAAATATACGTTTTTTCTCTCAGTCATATATACTACAGTGCAGTGCGAAATTCTGTCGTGTGCTGCACACTAGCCGGAGTGTAGAAAATACACATTTTTCCTCTCAGTCATATATACTACAGTGCAGTGCAAAATTGTGTAGTGTGCTGCACTCTAGCCGGAGTGTAGAAAATATATGTTTTTTCTCTCAGTTATATATTATACAATAATATTAAAAAGGAGTTGTTGGTGGAGCACTCTCTATTTGGTGGTTCATGCACACTAATTAGTGTGCATGAACCACCAAATAGAGAGTGCTCCACCAACAACTCCTTTTTAATATTATTTTACTTACGATTTTGGTTGAATCGGAGGTGAGAGCACCTCATATTCATCTTCTACATTAGTGAGCCACTGAATTTATCTACAATCCATATATTATACAATGCAGTGCAAAATTGTGTCGTGTGCTGCACACTAGCCGACGTGTAAAAAATATACATTTTTTCTCTCAGTTATATATTATACAGTGCAGTGAAAAATTCTGTTGTGTGCTGCACACTAGCCGGAGTGTAGAAAATAAACGTTTTTACTCTCAGTTATATATCGTACATTGCAGTGAAAAATTTAGTGGTTTGCGGTACAATAGCCGCCGTCTAAAGACTACGTTTTTTCTCTCAGTTATATATCATACAATGCAGTAAACATACAAAATGTTGAACCCAAGGGCTAAGGGTCGAGGACGAGGGCGTGGGCGTTCAAGTAATGTAGGGGGCCGAGGCCGTGGTCCTGGGCAGGGTGACACAGTACATGTTGATAAGGGAGCAGTGGAACGCCGCAGAGTTTCGCTCCCTAGCTTTATCTCGCAACTTACTGGTTCCCGTGGTACACCACTATTGAAACCACAACAGTGCGAACAGGTGATTACGTGGATAGCGGACAATGCATCCAGTAATTTATCCACCACCCAGTTTTCCACGCAGTCCACCCACGCTAGCCAAGGGTGCAGACCTCTGGCTCCTCCAGCTCAACCTCTTTCCCCCCAGCCTGCCCCCCCACCTCGGAAAGTATGGATTCAGATCTGGCATACTCACAGGAACTCTTTTCAGGACCCTACCCATAGACACAAACCACTGCTCAACAGCAACCTGAGCAGTTGCTCTGTCCCGATGCCCAAAATTTAGAACTTTCGCAGTCTGTGGGTGATGAGAGTGTGGACTTAGTGCAAGTAGTGCGTGAAGAGGTGTCCAATGACGATGATGAGACATGGTTGTCAGACATTGACATTGTTGTCAGGGCAGTAAGTCCGAGAGGGGAGCAGAGTGAGGAATCGGAGGAATAGCTGGTGGATGATGAGGTGACTGACCCGAGCTGGGTTTGTAATCCAACTCAAGACAGTGCTTCTGAGGGGGAGTCAAGTGCAGCACCAGAACAGGTTGGAAGAGGCAGTGGGGTGGCCAGAGGGAAAAGCAGGGCCAGAGCAGGTAGATCAGCAACTGTTTCACGGAGTCAAGCTCCCGTGCCGAGGCCTAGATGTTCGCAAGTCTGGAGGTTTTTTGAAGAAAGTGAGGATGACCGACGGACTGTGGTGTGCAACCTGTGCCACACCAGGATCAGCAGCGGAGCCACCACTATCAGCCTAACCACTACCAGCATGCGCAGGTATATGAGTGCTAAACACCCGACTCAGTGGAACCAAGGCCGTTCACCTCCTGCGGGTCACACCACTGCCCCTTCCCCTGTGTCACATGCTGGCTCGGCGAGTCAACCCCCCGCCCAGGACCGCGGCACGACCGCCTCCCACCCTACAACCACCCCTTCACCTCCATGATCCTCCACAACCTCCGCCAATGTGTCCCAGCGCAGCATTCAGCTGTCTTTGCAGCAGACATTTGAGCGCAAATACAATTCCAGCCACCCACATGCACGAGCCCTAAACGTCCACATCTCCAAATTGTTGAGCCTGGAGATGCTGCCCTAAAGACTGGTAGAGACTGAGGCTTTCCGCAACCTGATGGCGGTGGCTGTCCCTCGGTACTTGGTCCCCCGCCGCCACTATTTTTCCCAATGTGCCGTCCCAGCCCTACACCAGCACGTGTCAGAGAACATCATCCGTGCCCTGACTAACGCGGTTACTGAGAAGGTCCACCTAACCACGGACACGTGGACAAGTGCTGGCGGGCACATTGGGTTAAATTGGTGGAGGCTGGGACCGAGTCTGGCCCTGTGGCCGCTCATGTGCTGCCCAAAACCGAGGATTGCGGGGCCTACCTCGGTCACAGTTTCTCAGGCTTATTATGCCTCTTCCTCTAACCCCTCCTCCTCCTCTTAATTACCATCCGTGAGCACGGCGCCTTCAGTCGGTAGCTCCAGGCGCAGGTGCACTGCCGTGGGTAAGCGCCAACAGGCAGTGCTGAAACTGCTGAGCTTAGGTGAAAAGAGGCACACCGCCCAAGAGCTGTTACAGGGCATCACGGCACAGACCGATCTTTGGCTGGCGCCGCTGAACCTCAAACCAGGCATGGTTGTGTGTGACAACGGGCGTAACCTGGTGGCGGCTCTGCAACTCGGCAGATTCACACATGTGCCATGCCTGGCTCACGTATTCAATCTTGTGGTTCAGCGGTTCCTCAAGACCTACCCCAATTAGTCTGAATTGCTCACCAAGGTGCGACGCATCTTTGCGCATTTCCGTACGTCAACCACAAATTCTGCCATCCTCAGGGTCAGGTTAGTCAGCTTCCTCAAGTCTACAATGAGGAGTGGACGTGGATGTCTGATATCTGTCAGGTGTTAAGCCACTTTGATGAGTTAACACAGATGTTCAGCGGCGATGCCGCCATTATCAGCGTCACCATCCCGCTGCTTTGTCTGCTGAAAAAGTCACTGCTCAGCATGAAGTCAGATGCTTTGCGCTTGCCACAGGAGATGGGGAAGAAGATACGTTGTTTGATAGCCAGAGAACTCTCAGGTCTGTTTCTCAGCATGTATTGGAGGAGGATGAGGAGGAAGAGGAGGAAGAGGAGGAGACTGTTGGCGAGACTGAAGAGGGTACCTATGCTCATTCCTTCTTATCTGTTGAGCGTGTATGGGCTGAAGTGGAGGAGTTGGAGGAGGAGGAGGAAATGGAGAGTCAGCCTACTAAGGAAAGGGAATTCTTGCGTGTTGGCACATGGCTGACTTCATGTTAGGCTGCCTTTCCT
Organism: Rhinella marina; assembly: GCA_900303285.1. Lineage (NCBI taxonomy): Eukaryota > Metazoa > Chordata > Amphibia > Anura > Bufonidae > Rhinella > Rhinella marina. Next base: position 57,823 of record ONZH01026734.1, read on the forward strand.
GTGACCCTCGCGTTAGAAGCATTTTTGACAACACCGATTACTGGGTGTTCACCCTCCTGGACCCCCGGTACAAGCAGAACTTTTCCACTCTCATTCCTGTAGAGGAAAGGAGTACGAGAGTGAATTAATATCAACAGGCCCTGGTGCACAAGCTGAAACAATCCTTCCTATCTGACACCGATAGCGGCAGAGGGCGTGCTTCTGTGGACAAAGTAGCGGGGGAGAAGAGGCGAGAAGGCAGCTTGTCAAGCACTGGCAGGGGAACACTCTCCAAGGCTTTTGCCCGTTTTATGTCACCCCAGCAAGACTACAGTATGTCACCCATCCCCAGTCTAGGCAGAGTAGGGGGGAGCTGTTCAGAAAGATGGTGAGGGAGTACCTAGCTGACCATACCAACGTCCTGCGTGATCACTCTGCTCCATACAACTACTGGACACATTGCCCGAACTGGCGCTGTACGCCTTGGAGGTGCTGGCCTGCCCTGCTGCTAGCGTGTTGTCAGAGCGGGCCTTCAGTGCAGCTGGTGGCATCATCACTGATAAGCGTACACGCCTGTCAACTGACAGCGCTGACAGGCTGACGCTTATTAAAATGAATAAAGCCTGGATTTCACCGGAATTCAAATCTCCACCGGGGGAAAGCAGCTCAACATGAAGATTCTTCCTGTATCCTCTCCTCCTCCTACTCCTCCTTCTCTTCTTACACAAACGCTGAACCAATAGGCAATTTTTGAGAGGGCCTACTGGCTCTGTTTTCAAACAATGTTTACAGCGGGCCACCTACAGGCCCTCTCTCCAATCAATTTTTTTGGAGCGTCAACTACAGACACTCAAAAACAATTTTTTGGAAGGGTCAACTACAGACACTTAAAAACAATTTTTTAGGAGGGTCAACTACAGACACTCAAAAACAATTTTTTAGGAGGGTCAACTACAGACACTCCAAAAAAATTTTTAGGAGACTCAACTTCAAACAGCCATTTGACTGCAATCTCAGTCTGCCAAAGGCATTGGTGTTGTCACCGCCATGCTGTGTCAGGCTACATTTTTGGGTGGTTCACTTGCTAACTCAGTCTCACTTGGTCACTCTGTTGTCACCGCCATGCTGTGTCAGGGTAAAATTTTATGTGCTTCACCTGCTAACTCAGTCTCAGTTGTTCACTCTGTTGTCACCGCCATGCTGTGTCAGGGTAACATTTTATGTGGTTCACCTGTTAACTCAGTCTCACTTGGTCTCTCTTTTGTCACCGCCATGCTGTGTCAGGGTAACATTTTATGTGCTTCACCTGCTACCTCAGTCTAACTTGGTCACTCTGTTGTCACCGCCATGCTGTGTCAGGGTAAAATTTGATGTGCTTCACCTGCTACCTCAGTCTCACTTGGTCACTCTGGGTTCATCGCAATGCTGTGTCAGGGTAAAGTTTTATGTGCTTCACCTGCTACCTCAGTCTCACTTGGTCACTCTGTTGTCACCGCCATGCTGTGTCAGGGTAAAATTTTATGTGCTTCACCTGCTAACTCAGTCTCACTTAGTCACTCTGTTGTCACCGCCATGCTGTGTAAGGGTAAAATTTTATGTGCTTCACCTGCTAAATCAGTCTCACTTGGTCACTCTGTTGTCACCGCCATGCTGTGTCAGGGTAAAATTTTATGTGCTTCACCTGCTACCTCAGTCTCACTTGGTCACTCTGGGTTCACCGCCATGCTGTGTCAGGGTAACATTTTATGTGCTTCACCTGCTATCTCAGTCTCACTTGGTCACTTTGAGTTCACCGCCATGCTGTGTCAGGGTAAAATTTTATGTGCTTCACCTGCTAACTCAGTCTCACTTGGTCACTCTGTTGTCACCGCCATGCTGTGTCAGGTTAAAATTTTATGTGCGTCACCTGCTAACTAATTCTCACTTGGTCATTTTGTTGTCACCGCCATGCTGTGTCAGGGTAAGATTTTTTGTGCTTCATCTGCTACCTCAGTCTCACTTGGTCACTCTGGGTTCACCGCCATGCTGTGTCAGGGTAAAAGTTTATGTGGTTCACCTGCTAACTCAGTCTCAGTCTCACATGCTGTGTCAGGGTAAAATTTTATGTGCTTCACCTGCTAACTCAGTCTCACTTGGTCACTCTGTTGTCACCGCCATGCTGTGTCAGGGTAAAATTTTATGTGGTTCACCTGCTAACTCAGTCTCACTTGGTCACTCTGTTGTCACTGCCATGCTGTGTCAGGGTAAAATTTTATGTGCTTCACCTGCTACCTCAGTCTCACTTGGTCACTCTGGGTTCATCGCAATGCTGTGTCAGGGTAAAATTTTATGTGCTTCACCTGCTAACTCAGTCTCACTTTGTCACTCTGTTGTCCCCGCCATGCTGTGTCAGGGTAAAATTTTATGTGGTTCACCTGCTAACTCAGTCTCACTTGGTCACTCTGTTGTCACCGCCATGCTGTGTCAGGGTAAAATTTTATGTGCTTCACCTGCTACCTCAGTCTCACTTGGTCACTCTGGGTTCACCGCCATGCTGTGTCAGGGTAAAATTTTATGTGCTTCACCTGCTAACTCAGTCTCACTTGGTCACTCTGTTGTCACCGCCATGCTGTGTCAGGGTAAAATTTTATCTGCTTCACCTGCTAACTAATTCTCACTTGGTCATTCTGTTGTCACCGCAATGCTGTGTTAGGGTAAAATTTTTTGTGCTTCACCAGCTACCTCAGTCTCACTAGGTCACTCTGGGTTCACCGCCATGCTTTGTCAGGGTAAAATTTTATGTGGTTCACCTGCTAACTCAGTCTCACTTGGTCACTCTGTTGTCACCGCCATGTTGTGTCAGGGTAGAATTTTATGTGCTTCACCTGCTACCTCAGTCTCACTTGGTCACTCTGGGTTCACCGCAATGCTGTATCAGGGTAAAATTTTATGTGGTTCACCTGCTAACTCAGTCTCACTTGGTCACTCTGTTGTCACCGCCATGTTGTGTCAGGGTAAAATTTTATGTGCTTCACCTGCTAACTCAATCTCACTTGGTCACTCTGTTGTCACCGCCATGCTGTGTCAGGGTAAAATTTTATCTGCTTCACCTGCTAACTAATTCTCACTTGGTCATTCTGTTGTCACCGCCATGCTGTGTCAGGGTAAAATTTTTTGTGCTTCACCAGCTACCTCAGTCTCACTAGGTCACTCTGGGTTCACCGCCATGCTTTGTCAGGGTAAAATTTTATGTGGTTCACCTGCTACCTCAGTCTCACTTGGTCACTCTGTTGTCACCGCCATGTTGTGTCAGGGTAGAATTTTATGTGCTTCACCTGCTAACTCAGTCTCAGTCTCACATGCTGTGTCAGGGTAAAATTTTATGTGCTTCACCTGCTAACTCAGTCTCACTTGGTCACTCTGTTGTCACCGCCATGCTGTGTCAGGATAAAATTTTATGTGGTTCACCTGCTAACTCAGTCTCACTTGGTCACTCTGTTGTCACCGGCATGCTGTGTCAGGGTAAAATTTTATGTGCTTCACCTGCTAACTCAGCCTCACTTGGTCACTCTGGGTTCACTGCAATGCTGTGTCAGGGTAAAATTGTATGTGCTTCACCTGCTAACTCAGTCTCAGTCTCACATGCTGTGTCAGGGTAAAATTTTATGTGCTTCACCTACTAACTCAGTCTCACTTGGTCACTCTGGGTTCACCGCCATGCTTTGTCAGGGTAAAATTTTATGTGGTTCACCTGCTAACTCAGTCTAACTTGGTTGCTCTGTTGTCACTGCCATGTTATGTCAGTGTAAATGTTTGGGTGGCTCACCTGCTACCTCATCTAACTTGGTCACTTGGTGGTGTCACCGCCATGCTGTGTCAGGCTAAATGTTTAGGTGGCTCACCTGCTACCTTATCTAACTTGGTCATTTGTTGGTGTCACCGCCATGCTATGTCAGGCTAAATTTTTGGGTGGCTCTCCTGCTACCTCATCTAACTTGGTCACTCTGTTGTCACCGCCATGCTGTGTCAGGCTAAATTTTTGGGTGGCTCACCTGCTACCTAATCTAACTTGGTCACTCTGTTGTCACTGCCATGCTGTGTCAGGCTAAATTTTTGGGTGGCTCACCTGCTACCTCATCTAACTTGGTCACTCTGTTGTCACCGCCATGCTGTGTCAGGCTAAATTGAGGGGCACTAAAAGGCTCTGCACCCACCCACGTGTGGAGACTAATGGGTGGGTGCAGTGTGCGTCTTAGCCCATCTGAAATTAGGAAAGCTGGGCACTGTGCTTGGAGGTCTTTGTGTCTGCTGTGGACAGGGTGGGTGTGGGGTGCGTGTTTGCCCGTCTGGAATGGGGAGAGCTGGGCACTGTGCTGGGAGAACTTTGTGTACGCTGTGGACTACTGGGTGGGTGCGGGGAGGGAGATGATTATGCCTGCGTCCTGGGGCGGGGGATAGGACAGCAGTGCCAGCATGGGCAGTGGTGTCACCCGCAGGTGGTGATGGACTTTTGTTGCACCTAGTTGGGTGCTTTCCTAACATGTGCCAGCGCATGTGCCTTGCCCATCTTGGTCTGGGTCAGCACAATTGTCTTGAGGGTCACCACCAGGCTGTTGCCCAGAATTTGGCGTAATGGTGCGATTAGGCAGCCTCAGAGGCATCCATGCATGCTGTCCCTGCTGTTTCCTGTCCATTTCCGTTTTTTTTCCATCATTTTCTCAGGTTTCCAGGTTTTCATGCAACCCTCCCTGTGCAGAGCTTTCGTCCCCAGCAAAAAATGCTCGAGTCTCCCATTGACTTCAATGGGGTTCGTTATTCGAAACAAGCACCCGAGCATCGGGAAAAATTCGACTCGAATAACGAGCACCCGAGCATTTTAGTGCTCGCTCATCTCTAATTGTCATGACAGGTGCATCTTGCTCCGCATCCCAGGACACACTCAAAAACGTTGCTTGTTGCGCTTCTGTGTGCGTCATGGGAGTGCAATGAAACTGAATGGAATGCACTCTGGTGACTCTGTTCAGTTCAGTATTGTTCACATTGACAATGAATGGGGTCAAAACAGAAGCGTTTTCCTCTCCTACTGAGATCTTATGATGGATCTCAATAGCGGAAATTTAAAACGCTGGTGTGAAAGTAGCCTTATCCTAAATTATTTAAACTTAAACCTGGATTGATACAGTATGGAAACCAGAGCAGATACACCATGCCACTTCCCATATAAGGATGATGTATACATTTAATTTTGGATAATTTAGTTTATTTTTGAAAATATACCCAGTACTCCAGGGAGCTTTTAATGTCTCATGTGTAAAATGTTGAGTATTTGTAGCAGTTTCTCCATTTGCATCTCAGATTGTTAGCTTTAGTTAGCTCAGCTATGGAAGAGACAGAGACCACCTACTATGGTGTTATCCCACACTCCGGAGCACTGCATCCTGTCCACCATCCCTAAATTCTATTCCTGCTTCTAATAAACTAGTAGAAGACTCTGATCAATCTTCTGAGAAATCTCCCTGTGGTCGTCAATCCTCAGTACTAAAGCTTTACCATGATGTATGAGAACTGGAAACCTCTCTGCACACACTCTTACCACGTACATCTCTGTTAGGAGATTTGGCAAGCGTTCCAGCGCAGAGCAGCCTGCCGGTTCTCCTGGATCCGGTGGTGCCAGATCCTCTACTTCACCGCCAGATTCTCAGTGATTGCAATGGGGTCTGGTGGTGATCTGGACAATTTCCGGCAAAAATGCCGGGTTTCAGCCAGAAGAAAACTGTTACATGCAGTCATGTCTGGCTGAAATCTGGCATTTTTGCCGGAAATTGTGTGGATCATCGCTGGACCCTATTGCAGTCAATGAGGATCCGGCAGTGAATTAGATGATTCGGCACCATCTAATGCAGGAGATCTCACAGGCTGCTCTGCACCGGAACAGACTCGGATCGGATCTCCAAACAGAGATATGGACAGGGCCTTAGACACAGCAGCAGAAGAGTGTTTAGGACATTATAAGTGAGGAGATTGAGCAGTGTGATACAAATGAATATCTATTCCCCAGGAGAGTCTCTATGTACTGTATATACATATGTGTAAAAAACACTTTGCTAACAATACATACGGTATTACAACATTTTATCTTTCTATATACTATTATTATTATTATTATTATTATTATTATTATTATTTTGAATAAAACAAAAATGATCACCAGTTTTAAAGGCTCCCAGGTCTGTCATGAGATACATTTTTTTCATAGCTCTAATCTGAATACATGACTACATGTTAGAATAGAATGTGAGTGGAGTTATGGCATGGTGGCTCAGTGATTAGCTGTGTTGTTTTGCAGCACGTTTCTATTACGTTGAAAAGTCCAGATAAGCTTTCTTCTATAAAATTACCACCATGTAAAAAAATATATAGGTCATCAAAATCAGATCGGTGAGGGTCCTGGATGTTTGACCCCCACCGATCAGATACTGATGATATATTCAAAGAATCGGTATCAAAATCATTAATAGTAAAGAAAAAAAATAAGAAGACCAGTATATTGAGATGTCTCAAAAATAATTTTCTTTTGATATCTCATGTATGCAGTGGACTACAAGTCATAGTCCTCCTGATCTTGTAGGACCAGGAATGGGTCAGTCTCATAGCACAGCTCTTCAATGTGGGAAATACATTGGGTCAAATGTGACCTTTTAGCTTCTAGCTGCAAAATGAGATCCTCAACTGATAACGTAGCTTGTCGTTCCTCTATGGACAGACCTCCCTGGACTAATTTTAAGATTTCACTGATCTCTTGAACCTCATTCACATCAGTTCCTTCTTCTGGTGCATTATCTGTTTTTTCTTGAACTTTTAGCATACAAATCTTTAGACTTTTCTCTATCTCTGACTTCTTGAGATTTAGAATTTCTTCATTGTCCCTCAGTCTGTCTTTCTTTATCTCCATGGCTTCTCTGATAGGTATCACCTGGTGTCCTTTATGTTCTCCGACTATACAGCAGTGGGCACAGACTAGGGTAGAGTCCTGACTGCAGTAATACTCAAGGACTGTGTGATGGATGGAGCATCGTCTGTTCTTTGGAGACATGCTGGGCTCTAATAGAAAATGTTCTGCTTTCCTGCTATGGAACTTTAAATGAATTTCACAGAGAAAAGCCTCACATAGCAGACATAGTTTAACTGCAGGATATAGCAAAAATGAACAATATGTACAACACTCGTGTGTCTTCTTGTTTGATGTTGATTGACGAGATTCTGCTATTTGACAAAGAACCAGGTTCTTGTTCAGTTCAGGCCTGTCCTTAAACCTTCTTCTGCAGATGGGACAGCACGTATCATCACTGTCCTGATTGTTCCATATTTTCTCAATACATCCCAGGCAGTAGTTATGGCCACAGATCAATGTTACAGGAGTTTTATACCTTTCCATGCAGATGCAACAGATTATGACAAATTCAGTAGATCCAAAAGCCAACCTGCAAATGTCATGAAAAAACATAATCAGATGTCATAACCATGATGTTCTTATGGTGCACATGATGTTTCAGTGGTAAGAATTATTGGTTTGAAGCATTGTGATCCTACATTCAAACCTGCCATAAACAATTTCTTTCTATGTACTGTACTCTCACAGAAACAAATCTCAACATGTTCTAATACAGTGTTATAGAAATATTGTGCTGTACCCCAGAATAGGTCAACTGAAAAAGGCTAAATTGTTGTACTGTTCTGATTTACTGTGTGTGATGATCAGCGGGTTCGAACTCACGGTCCGACGTGACCAAACTCCTCAGAGGCCAATGTCTAAATGAACGCCTCGTTCTTCACAATACAAACCTCTGATGATGAGGATAGACTTTTCAGAGAGGTATACCATGTGCTGCCTCTGAGGAGGGCTGGAACATGAGAGAACTGGAACCTAGCTGTGGACCCACTGGACTGACCTCCAGATGGTCGGGTACATCCAGAGGGTTTTAGAAGTCTAGAGGCTGATGAGAGAGGTCCAGATCCTGGACCACAGAGAAATGGTAGAGCTGGAGCCAGATTAGGCGCTGCAGCAGGACCTGGTGGAGCAGGTTTGGTGGACGTCAGGTCATTTAGATGCATATTCCCATTACGAATGTAGGACAGGATTTGATCCTGGTGCTCACACTGTTGGGTCATCTCCTGGTATAACTCGATGAGACCGGGGGACAACACCTCTGATAGTGAGGATCGAATATCCTAAGGGGTACACCAGGTGCTATCTCTGGAGATGGAACACGACAGAACAGGAACCTGGGTGTGGACCCCGTGGACTGATCGCCAGATGATGTTATACACCCAAAAGGCATTGGAAGACCAGATGCTGGTCAGGCAGTGACAAGGCAAGGTCAGAGTACACGGTTCGAGGTCAGGACTGGCGGCAATATGGTGTAGTCTACAAATGAGGTCCAAGGTCAGGGCTGGAGGCAATATAATGTAGTCCGTAAATGAGGTACAAGGTCAGGGGCAGGTGTCAGAAAGGCAGAGTCTGTTAAACAAGATAAAAGGTCCAGTAAGGTCCGGTACCCAATAATGGTAAGAATCACGAAAAGACCTTCGCTAAAACAGGAACTAGGCTAGGAACTAAAGTTGCTCAGACCTCTTCCTGTAGCTGAAGGTGCCTATTTATACATGTTGGAGACCAGCTATTGGCTTGGGAAAACTGAGGGTGTGCATGTGCTGCCCCATATAAGAAACAGAGGCATCTGCGAATGCCCTAAGCTCAAACTGAATAACTCTGAGCACGGAAAGTAAGCTCTGGCCAGAGCAGACCAGAAGACAGCAGTGAAGCAGGAGACCCACGCCTGTGCCGGCCTGGGGCAAGAGGCGTGGCACAGGGCTCAGTGGAGGGTGAGAAGCTCTGAACCCATGCTGACATGAGGAGGGTGCAGCGTCAGCACTGAGTGCCAAGTTAACACTGTGTATACTTACCCAATATTACTGTACGGCTAACTCAAGGTTAACACCTTGACTTAATCCTCTTAGATTGCCAGGAGATGGACCTGGGTCCACCCCCTGCTTATGGAGAGGCTTGCTCTGTGCTAACTGAGGAAGAGGGAGGACCTTTATGTGTTTACTTCTCAGAACTAGCAGCTGAACAATGTGAGCTGGTTATGGTACACTAGGGAATGGAACTTTTTGTTTAATCTGTATAAAGCTTTAACCCTTCAGGAAAGAGGTCAGAAGCTCATCCTAGAGGGGGACACCTCGTGTAGGGACCTAATCGGTGTTTTCCAGATTGAGACTCTGCTTTCTCTGAAAAGGTCTTCCCAGCTGATGTGTCGCTGTCAGATGATGTTAACTCCATCGTTGATGTATGTACCTTTATTCTGGATATAATCAGGACTCCAGTTGAAGTGTTGATATAACCTATCCTGAGGAGAGGTCATCAATTGATGATCCTATCCTACCATTGATCCTACAATTGATGATCCTATCTCCCCATCAGCCGCTCACTTTCTTTCTTTAACCTCCTCTCTTGGCTCATCACAACTTACTTCCTCTGCCACACATGAACAGGGCAATACACTTGATCTAGTCTTCTTCCATCACTGCTCAGTTTTAAACTTTAGTAACTCATCCTTCCCACTTTCTGACCACAACCTTCTTTAATTTACTATTAATACCTCTCACGTTTCTCACGACAATCCTACCTTTTACACTTACAGAAATCTACACACTATTAACTGCCAGAAACTTATTAACACCCTGAAATTAGCTCTTATCCCAATCTCTTCCCTCTTCTGTCCAGACTTGGCTGCTAATCATTACAACCAGACCCTCAAAACCACCCTAGATGAAGTTGCTCCAATATCAATCCGACCCTCCCGACACAGAACACGGCAAACCTGGCATACATCTGAAACATGTTTTCTCCATCACTGCTCCAGATGTGCAGAACGCTTATGGAGAAAATCACGAATATTAGCAGACTTCCTCCACTATAAATTTATGCTCAAAACATATAATTCAGCTCTCAACATTACCAAACAAAAGTACTTGACCTGTCTCATCTCCTCACTCTCAAATACTCCCAAGACGACTCTTTGACACTTTTCATTCCCTTCTAAGCCCTAAGATTGGCAGTATCCGGCAGGAAATAATATCCCAGCCCCAAAATAATTTCAATCCTCCTCCCTCCCATTCCTCCACATGCGCTCTCTCCTCTTTTGACCCTATAACAGAGGAAGAAGTCTCCAGGTTTCTCTCTTCTTCTCGGCCCATGACCTGTAGCAGCGATCCTATTCCATCACACCTCCTCCAGTCCCTCTCCCTGGCTGTCATCACTCTACCCTAACTACAATTTTTAACCTCTCTTTCTTTTGGTATCTTTCCCTCCTCTTTCAAACACTCTGTTATAACCCCATTACTAAACAAAAACATCTCTTGACTCCACCTGTGCTGGTAACTACCAACCTGTTTATAACCTCTACTTCGTCTCTAAACTCCTTGAACGTCTTGTCTACTCTTGCTTAACAAGCTATCTCTCTGCAAACTCTCTTCTTGACCCCTTACAATCTGCCTTTTCGCCCTCTTCACTCTACAGAAACTGCCCTTACTAAAGTGTCTAACGATCTACTAACAGCAAAAAGAAATGGTGATTATTCTCTACTGATTCTTCTGGATCTTTCTGCAGCGTTTCATACAGTAGACCATAAACTCCTCCTCACTATGCTCCACTCAATTGGCCTTAAAGACACTGCTCTCTCTTGGTTCTCCACCTATCTCTGTGGCTGCTGCTTTAGTGTATCATTCGCTGGCTTTTCTTCTTCTCTTCTCCCTCTTGATGTTGGCATTCCTCAGGGCTCAGTACTGGGTCCTCTACTCTTCTCCCTCTATACAGCCCCCATCAGACAGACTGTCAGTAGATTCGGCTTACGGTACCATCTCTATGCTGATGACACCCAATTATACACTTCATCTCCTGAAATCACCGCTGCTTTACTCCAAAACACCAGTAATTGTCTGGCAGCTGTCTCTAACATCATGTCCTCTCTGTATGTAAAACTGAACCGCTCTAAAACTGAACTTCTTGTCTTTCCCCATCTACTAACCCATCTAAACTTGATATCTCAATCTCGGTCTGTGGTACTATCATAACTCCTCATAGATTGTAAGCTCTTGTGAGCAGGGCCCTCACTTCTAGTGTTTCAGTTGTATATTAGCCAGTTACTTTTGTTTTGTACATGAACCCTATGATTTTGTAAAGCGCTGCGGAATATGGTGGGGCTATATAAATATAATTATTATTAATATTATTATTAATTGTAAAAAGTGTTCAACCACTTTAAGTTATGTACGCTTCAAGGCCTGTTCAAAGTGTACCTAAACTTTCAGTTTATTAAAACCTATTCTTCATGTGAGTAAAAGTATATTTATACTATACATTTTTATTTTTTTTTTTTACTTTTCCTAGCGAAACAGGCTCAGATGCCTATGGGATTCCCCTGAGGCCACACTGCGGGCTGTACAGACCTGAGCAGAGATGCTCCAACCTGAGTTGCTTTCCTAAAGCCTGGCATATATGGGCTGTGCCAGGCATAAACAGAGCAGGCGCACAATGAGGAGAGATGTGCCACGGGGCTCCTGCCCTGTGGTCAGTGCAACCAGGGGAATCCATATTGCAGTGAACTGTGGTGCACGGGTGTACAGATCCTAAAGCATCTGAACTTCAGGTGCCTATTTCACTTACAAAAAGAAAAAAAAATGATTTTAATGGCATGAAGTATAGGTTTTAAAAAAGTGAAAGTTTAGACATACCCGTATTTTCCGCCCTATAAGACGCACCTGCCCATAAGATGCACCTCGGTTTTAGAGAAGGACAATAAGAAAAAAAAAATTTTTTTCATTAGACCTTGTAGGATAACAGGCAGAACTGGATGGACAGAAGTCTTTTTTCAGCCTTATAAACTATGTTACTGTGCTACTATGTTACCTCAGATCAGACCACCATGCAGACCCCGATGTTAATAAGACTCCAGTAAGACCACAGATCAGACCCCAATGTGAATGACCCCCAGACCTCAGATAACAGCTCTATTATGAATAAACCTACCCCCATTCAGACCCCAGATCAAACACCTGAGTGTGAATGACCCCCAGACCCCAGATAATAGTCCCATTATAAATAAACCCCTCCCCATTCAGACCCCAGATCAAACACCTGAGTGTGAATAACCCCCAGACCCCAGATAACAGCCCCATTATGAATAAACCTCTCCCAATTCAGACCCCAGATAAGACCCCCAAATGTGAATGACCCCCAAACCTCAGATAACAGCCCCATTATGAATAAACCTCTTCCCAATTCAGACCCCAGATAAGACCCCCAAATGTGAATGACCCCCAAACCTCAGATAACAGCCCCATTATGAATAAACCTTCCCCATTGAATACTGAATCCTGATTTTTTTTTTCATGTTTGGATTAAATTTTTATTAGTAAAAACATAAGCTATGAAGAGACCACCTTACCATGGATACTTATACTCTTCCTGTAGTCCCCTTCCATAGTCCACATCCTCTTCTTGTTCCTCCTCAAATGGAATATCCTCATCTTCCATAATTTCTTCTACACCTAAAAAAGAAAAGAGTCACTGCACTTTAACATCATTTCATTTAATAGAGAAACAAATTTCTAAAATCATTTCATTAAAAAAAAAAAAAAAAAACTGCCTGCATCCATTTGAAAAAAAAAAAAGCTGTAATAAGTCATGGCCACTAGGGGTCTCACCTACAATTATTTCCCAGTCCACTGCCTGTTGTTAGGCAGGGTTCTATACAGAAGATGGCAAAGAGGAAGTGGGGGCGTGTCAGGGCTAGCTGAGATCCTGAGTTCACGTCAGCGTTTCAGTTCTCTGTTCCTCTAGTCCGTCCGGAAGTTTAAAAAAAAAAAAAAAAAAAAAAAAAAAAAAGCAATAAAACATATCAGTTTTCCCCCGCATGGACCTTAATTGACGGATATAAGCATCTGTTCGTTTCAGTTATTGTCCAATTCGTTCCGAATCCGCTTTTCACGACGGAAAAAAAAAGTCTGGATTGGACAAAATGGATGCATTTTTAACTTCCGGACGGACTAGAGGAACAGAGAACTGAAACGCTGATGTGAACTCAGCCTAAGTGTGATCTATGCCTCCTGGTAAGTGGGAAGTAAGAGAAGACACGTCACAGCAGAAGGGAGACATCCCCTGCAGGGGAGTACATAGAAATCACTAGGCCCCATAGCACAAATGTAAATTGGACACCCATGCCCCATTCATAGCCCCTCCCAATACAGTGTTCCCCCTCCCAGTACAGAGGTTTGAGGTATACATGACAACTTGTACCTCACATATCAGTACACTGCTGTATATACTATATATATGTACACACTGCATCTATTATACCTCATACCTCACATATCAATACACTGCTGTATATACTATATATCTGTACACACTGCATCTATTATACCTCATACCTCACATATCAGTACACTGCTGTATATACTATATATCTGTACATACTGCATCTATTATACCTTATACCTCACATATCAGTACACTGCTGTATATACTATATATCTGTACACACTACATCTATTATACCTCATACCTCACATATCAATACACTGCTGTATATACTATATATCTGTACACACTACATCTATTATACCTCATACCTCACATATCAGTACACTGCTGTATATACTATATATCTGTACACACTGCATCTATTATACCTCATACCTCATATATCAGTACACTGCTGTATATACTATATATCTGTACATACTGCATCTATTATACCTTATACCTCACATATCAGTACACTGCTGTATATACTATATATCTGTACACACTGCATCTATTATACCTCATACCTCACATATCAGTACACTGCTGTATATACTATATATCTGTACACACTGCATCTATTATACCTCATACCTCACATATCAGTACACTGCTGTATATACTATATATCTGTACATACTGCATCTATTATACCTTATACCTCACATATCAGTACACTGCTGTATATACTATATATCTGTACACACTGCATCTATTATACCTCGTACCTCACATATCAGTATACTGCTGTATATACTATATATCTGTACACACTACATCTATTATACCTTCAGTACACTGCTGTATATACTATATATCTGTACACACTGCATCTATTATACCTCATACCTCACATATCAGTACACTGCTGAATATACTATATATCTGTAGACACTGCATCTATTATACCTCGTACCTCACATATCAGTACACTGCTGTATATACTATATATCTGTACATACTGCATCTATTATACCTCATACCTCACATATCAGTACACTGCTGTATATACTATATATCTGTACATACTGCATCTATTATACCTTATACCTCACATATCAGTACACTGCTGTATATACTATATATCTGTACACACTGCATCTATTATACCTCGTACCTCACATATAAGTACACTGCTGTATATGCTATATATCTGTACACACTGCATCTATTATACCTCATACCTCACATATCAGTACACTGCTGTATATACTATATATCTGTACACACTACATCTATTATACCTCATACCTCACATATCAGTACACTGCTGTATATACTATATATCTGTACACACTACATCTATTATACCTCATACCTCACATATCAGTACACTGCTGTATATACTATATATCTGTACACACTGCATCTATTATACCTCATACTTCACATATCAGTACACTGCTGTATATACTATATATCTGTACACACTGCATCTATTATACCTCATACCTCACATATCAGTACACTGTTGTATATACTATAATTCTGTACACACTGTATCTATTATACCTCATACCTCACATATCAGTACTCTGCTGTATATACTATATACAGTGCCTTGCGAAAGTATTCGGCCCCCTGGAACTTTTCAACCTTTTGCCACATTTCAGGCTTCAAACAAAAAGATATAACATTTTCATTTTTTGATGAAGAATCAACAACAAGTGGGTCACAATTATGAAGTGGAACGAAATTTATTGGATCATTTAAACGTTTTTTGTAATAATAAAACTGAAAAGTGGGGCGTGCAAAATTATTGGGCCCCCTTGCATTAATACTTTGTTGCACCACCTTTTGCTGCGATTACAGCTGAGGTCTCTTGGGGGATGTCTCTATCAGTTTTGCACATCTAGAGACTGAAATTCTTGCCCATTCTTCCTTGCAAAACAGCTGGAGCTCTTTGAGGTTGGATGGAGACGTTTGTGAACAGCAGTTTTCAGCTCTTTCCACATATTCTCAATTGGATTCAGGTCTGGACTGTGACTTGGCCATTCTAAGACCTGGAGACCTTTATTTCTGAACCATTCCCTTGTAGATTTTGCTTTATGTTTGGGATCATTGTCTTGTTGGAAGATAAATCTCCGTCCTAGTCTCAGGTCTTTTGCAGACTCCAACAGGTTTTCATCCAGAATGGTCCTGTATTTGGCTCCATCCATCTTCCCATCAATTTTAACCATCTTCCCTGTCCCTGTTGATGAAAAGCAGGCCCAAACCATGATGCTGCCCCCACCATGTCTGACAGTGGGGATGGTGTGTTCAGGGTGATGAGCTGTGTTGCTTTTACGCCAAACATATCGTTTTGCATTGTTTCCAAAAAGTTGGATTTTGGTTTCATCTGAGCAGAGCTCCTTCCTCCACATGTTTGGTGTCTCCCAGGTGGCTTGTGGCAAACTGTAAACCAGACTTTTTATGGATATCATTGAGAAATGGCTTTCTTCTTGCCACTCATCCATAAAGGCCAGATTTGTGAAGTGTTGGACTGATTGTTGTCCTATGGACAGACTCTCCCACCTCAGCTGTAGATCTCTGCAGTTCATCCAGAGTGATCATGGGCCTCTTGGCTGCATCTCTGATCAGTCTTCTCCTTGTTCAGATGAAAGTTTAGAGGGATGGCCGGGTCTTGGTAGATTTGCAGTGGTCTGATACTCCTTCCATTTCAATATGACGCGTGCACAGTGCTCCTTGGGATGTTTAAAGCTTGGGAAATCTTTTGGTATCCAAATCCGGCTTTAAACTTCTCCACAACAGTATCAGGGACCTGCCTGGTGTGTTCCTTGGTCTTCATGATGCAGAACCCTGAGACTATCACAGAGCAGGTGCATTTATACGGAGACTTGATTACACACAGGTGGATTCTATTTCTCTTCATCAGTCATTTAGGACAACATTGGATCAATCCAACTTCTGGAGTGAGTTTTCTCAACTGAAAGTAAATGGACTGAATAATTTTGTACTCCCAACTTTTCAGTTTTATTATTACAAAAAAAGTTTAAATGATCCAATAAATTTGGTTCCACTTCACAATTGCGACCCACGTGTTGTTGATTCTTCACCAAAAATTTAAAATGTTATATCTTTTTGTTTGAAGCCTGAAATGTGGCAAAAAGTTGAAAAGTTCTAGAGGGCCGAATACTTTCGCAAGGCACTGTATCTGTACACACTGCATCTATTATACCTCCTACCTCACATATCAGTACACTGCTGTATATACTATATATTTGGACACACTGCAGCTACTATACCTCATACCTCACATATCAGTATGCTCCTATCTAACCTGGGATCTACACCATTCTTTGTGCAGTTCCTTGTACAGGACTTTGATGACATCATCACCGGTCCTTCAGCTTTCTCCACTGATGATAGGGTTACTCTACTGGAAGTGGACAATAATGAGTATAATTAGGAAGTGGAGCCTTTCGTTCACTGTGGGCCTTTTTTCCACACAGGCCCATAGCAGCTGCGTGGTCTGCCTCTATTGGAGTTATGCCACTGATCCCCTGCTTGAGAGAGATGCATCTAGCCGTGCAGCTGAAACAGACATAAGGGAAGTTCAAATATGAACCTGCTCCTTCACAATTATGATTTTAGAAAGAAGCACAGTCATTATGCAAAATTTTTATGAAAACTCAGGTACACTTCAAATAATAGATATATTATCACTCACTGGCTTATGGCTTATAGCTGAGAGCAATGGCAATCAGCAGTTATTAGCATAAATTACTTTTTTCAATGTCACTATGATGGGTGATGTAAGAAAAGTATATATGATATATATAGATTTTTTTATATTTAAACATGTCCAAATTTCTCTGTTAGTTAACTTCCCTTTAATACTTTGCTGTGCAGAGATACAAATCCTCTTCATAAGCACAGCGTCAAAAGCTAAAATGAATGGAGAGGGGTGGGATGATTCAATTCTTTGCTTACAACATATACACTAAATTAAAAATCTAAATAGTATACATTCAGCTCCTGACTGTAGTGTACAGTATACATAGTATACAGTCAGCTCCTGAGCTCCCCCTAGTGGTGAGCTTTTAACTTGCTAAGGTGACCCTTAACTGAAAACTGAAAAATCCCCTCATGTCTTGAACCTGAAGTGTCCTATGTTCTAATACATTAAACAATTTATATTAATACAAATCTTTATACTTTTCTCTGAATTCTGGGGCTTTGGATTTTCTTCATTGTCCCTCAGTTTGTCTTTCTTTATCTCCATGGCTTCTCTGATAGGTATCACCTGGTGTCCTTTATGTTTTCCAACTATACAGCAGTGGGCACAGACACAGGCAGAGTCCTGACTGCAGTAATACTCAAGGACTGCTTTATGGATGGAGCATTTTCTGTTCTTTAGAGATACGCTGGGGTCCAACATTACGTGTTCTGCTTGTTTGCTATGGACCTTTAAATGTTTTTCACAGAGAAAAGCTTCACATAGCAGACATTGTTTAACTGCACGCTGTAGAAAAGGTGAAGTGCAATATGTACAACGCTCATGTGTTTTCTTGACTGATGTTAATTGACATAATTCTGATATTTGACAGAGAACCGGGTTCTTGTTCAGTTCAGGCCTCTTCCTAAATCTTCTTTTGCAGATTGGACAGGACATGTTATCTTTATCTTTATTGTTCCAGGTCTTCTCAATACATTCCAGGCAGAAGTTATGGCCACAGATCAATGTTACAGGATTTTTGTATATCTCTGAGCAGACAGAACAGATTATGGGGAATAGAGCAGATCCAACAGCTGTCCTGTACAAGGTAAAAAATATTAATTAGATTCCATTATGTGCAGTACCCCAGACCTTGCAGTACCATAACTCCTAACTGTCCCAGATCCAGCGGGACAGTCCCAGATTTCAGTGGCTCTCCGGTACAGGGGAGGTATGTCCCGCTTTCTGGCAGTTGCCATAATAAAGCAGAGAGCTGGCATCACCTACCTGCTTCATCATTCCTCCTCACTTCAGCAGATGGCATTTATCATGTAAAGAAAGTTAATACAAGGCACTTACTAATGTATTGTTATTATCCATATTACCTCCTTTGCTGGCTGGATTCATTTTTCCATCACATTATACACTGCATGTTTCCATGGTGGGATGATTCAATTCTTTGCATACAACATATACTCTAAATTAAAAATCTAAATAGTATACAGTCAGCTCCTGAGCTCCCCCTAGTGTCTAAATCCATCAGCAGCATGGCTGTGCTTGTACACTATAGAAAAAAGCACCAGCCTATGTGAGCGTCCACAGTCCCAGCCACTAGAGAGGTTGGTGCACCTTCCTATAGTGTGCAAGCACAACCACCAATTTTCAAATTTTTAACAACAGGTTCCCTACTCATCGGCGGACACGCGGCGTCATGACACATGTTTAGAGATGAGCGAGTAGTGAAATATTCGAAATTTCGAAATTCGATTCGAATAGACCGTGAAATTCGACTATTCGACCAGATATCGAATCCCATTAAAGTCTATGGGGAAAAAATGCTCGCCACTTGGAAATCTCAATTCGACCACTTGGAGGTCACCAAGTCCACCCTGGAACCTCAGAAAAGGATGCCAACACTGCTGGAATGCAACTAGGACAGCAGGGGAAGCATGTCTGGGTGCATATAACGCGCCCAAGTCGCACTATTACGCCACTATCACAGCCTCTCAACAATACACTCCAAACACAATATAACCTCTCTGTAAAGTGAGACCATACAAGGAAACCTTCTTTCCTCAACATTGCCATGGACCCCAAGCCAAACTAGACAAAAAAGAAGATGAAATTCTGCACCCCTTAAAATCACGTTGCCTATGACAACCACAGATGACATAGGCAAGGGGGAAAGCAAATAGACCCCACCCCTAATTGTCATTGTGTGTGTGTGTGAGAGATGTGGTCAGACATGTCTTCTTTAAAATGTAAAAACAACTCAAAAACACATGCAGAAGCCTTAAAATGCCCAAATTGTTGGCGCTTGAGATGTCAGTGACCCGACCTGGCCCAGTGTCATGTCTAGCAGGTAAAGCAGTGGGGATGTTGAGGGATGCATAGGACCGCAAAAGGCAGGAAGAGGCCGTGGGCTGGCCAGAGGCTCATGGAAAATTTTGTGGAGCCCCAAGAGGTGAGACCTCTTAAAAATTATGTGGAGGCCCAAGAGGTGAGACCTCTTAAAAATTATGTGGAGGCCCAAGAGGTGAGACCGCTTAAACATTTTGTGGAGGCCCAAGAGGTGAGACCTCTTAAACATTTTGTACAGGCCCAAGAGGTGAGACCTCTTAAAAATTATGTGGAGGCCCAAGAGGTGAGACCGCTTAAACATTTTGTGGAGGCCCAAGAGGTGAGACCTCTTAAACATTTTGTACAGGCCCAAGAGGTGAGACCTCTTAAAAATTATGTGGAGGCCCAAGAGGTGAGACCTCTTAAAAATTATGTGGAGGCCCAAGAGGTGAGACCTGTTAAAAATTATGTGGAGGCCCAAGAGGTGACACCTCTTAAACATTTTGTGTAGGCCCAAGAGGTGAGACGTATTAAAAATTATGTGGAGGCCCAAGAGGAGAGACGTGTTAAAAATTATGTGGAGGCCCAAGAGGTGAGACCTGTTAAAAATTATGTGGAGGCCCAAGAGGTGAGACCTGTTAAACCTTTTGTGGAGGCCCAAGAGATGAGACCTGTTAAAAAATTATGTGGAGGCCCAAGAGGTGAGCAATAAATATATACATTTTTCTTATTTACGGAGCAATTCTACGGCGGTTAAGGAGGAGGAGGAGGCGGAGGTGGAGGAGGAAATGGCACTTCATACAGATGGCACTTCACTTTTGGCTGCTTTCCACTGTTAACCTCTTAAACCTTTTGTGGAGGCCCAAAAGGTGAGACCTGTTAAACATTTTGTGGAGGCCCAAGAGGTGAGACCTGTTAAACATTTTGTGGAGGCCCAAGAGGTGAGACCTGTTAAACATTTTGTGGAGGCCCAAGAGGTGAGACCTGTTAAACATTATGTGGAGGCCCAAGAGGTGAGACCTGTTAAAAATTATGTGGAGGCCCAAGAGGTGAGCCATAAATATATACATTTTTCTTATTTACGGAGCAATTCTACGGCGGTTAAGGAGGAGGAGGAGGCGGAGGTGGAGGAGGAAATGGCACTTCATACAGATGGCACTTCACTTTTGGCTGCTTTCCACTGTTAACCTCTTAAACCTTTTGTGGAGGCCCAAAAGGTGAGACCTGTTAAAAAATTATGTGGAGGCCCAAGAGGTGAGACCTGTTAAACATTTTGTGGAGGCCCAAGAGGTGAGACCTGTTAAACATTTTGTGGAGGCCCAAGAGGTGAGACCTGTTAAACATTTTGTGGAGGCCCAAGAGGTGAGACCTGTTAAACATTTTGTGGAGGCCCAAGAGGTGAGACCCGTTAAAAATTATGTGGAGGCCCAAGAGGTGAGACCTGTTAAACATTTTGTGGAGGCCCAAGAGGTGAGACCTGTTAAACATTTTGTGGAGGCCCAAGAGGTGAGACCCGTTAAAAATTATGTGGAGGCCCAATAGGTGAGACCTCTTAAACATTTTGTGCAGCCAAGAGGGACCTTTAAACATTTTGTGGAGGCCCAAGAGGTGAGACCTGTTAAACATTTTGTGGAGGCCCAAGAGGTGAGACCTGTTAAACATTTTGTGGAGGCCCAAGAGGTGAGACGTATTAAAAATTATGTGGAGGCCCAAGAGGTGAGACCTGTTAAACATTTTGTGGAGGCCCAAGAGGTGAGACCTGTTAAAAATTATGTGGAGGCCCAAGAGGTGACACCTCTTAAACATTTTGTGGAGGCCCAAGAGGTGAGACCGGTTAAAAATTATGTGGAGGCCCAAGAGGTGAGACCTGTTAAAAATTATGAGGAGGCCCAAGAGGTGAGACCTCTTAAAAATTATGTGGAGGCCCAAGAGGTGAGACCTGTTAAAAATTATGAGGAGGTTCAAGAGGTGAGACCTCTTAAACATTTTGTGGGGGCCCAAGAGGTTGAAACCTCTTAAACATTTTGTGCAGGCCCAAGAGGTGAGACCGGTTAAAAATTATGAGGAGGCCCAAGAGGTGAGACCTCTTAAACATTTTGTGGAGGCCCAAGAGGTGAGCCATAAACATATAAATTTTTCTTATTTACGGAGCAATTCTACGGCGGTTAAGGAGGAGGAGGAGGAGGAGGTGGAGGAGGAAATGGCACTTCATACAGATGGCACTTCACTTTTGGCTGCTTTCCACGGTTGGAGAAGCAAAGTCCGGGTCAATCCACTTGCTGTTCATTTTGATTAGCGTCAGCC